>BSBM01000153.1:6667500-6945000 GCA_027924585.1 Larix kaempferi
ATGAAATCTTTGCTCAACCCCACTCTTTCTTCGGAGAGTGAAGTGATCGAATCGATGCAATCTTCGACCGATCCCATCAGTCCTTCGGAGCCTAATGCACCTGTCCCTGAAGACTTCTACATTACCAATTCGTATGTTTCTGAAATGGGGGGCACTTCATCTATGTTGAGTGAACCCCTACCAAGATCTGGGATCAATTTCTTTGATTGGAATAGTCTAATTGGGCCTCGCCTTCTTTCTAATACACCTTTTCAGATAAAGGTTGATATCAGCAACCATGCGGTTCATCGATGTATTGTAGATGAAGGAGCCTCTGTTAGTATCTTATCCCCTTATGCTTGGAGAGATTTAGGAATTCCTAACCTTGTTCCAGCTATTATTTGGTCATTGACTTTCGATAAAAGACCTAGTGAACCGTTGGGATTCCTCCCTCAAGTACCCGTTACTTTGGGTGGAAAAATAGTCTTAGTTGATCTTATGGTTTTAAAGGACCCTATGGACTTTGATATGATCCTAGGGTGGTATTACGTATATTCTATGAAGGATGTGGTGTCTACTCTCTTTCGTGTGATGCATTTTCCTCACAACGAAAGCATTTTCACTATCGATCAGCTTACATTTGTTGATCCCTCTTATTACCCAACTATAGACCAAGTATATCCCTCGTCAGTAGGCACTACCATGTCACAATCAAATTATGTGGCATATTGTTCCTTGAGTCCAATTGCTACTGACAAGAAGCCTCTGAATTCATGCTTACCTTCTAGGGACTGGGTCCCAGCAATTGACCAGGTGATGACTCCATCTAAATGTTTAGATATGTGTTCCATCTGGGATAATATACTTCCCTCTGATGAAGTTTTCCTAGAGTCTATAATGCAGACTGCCATTCATTTGGACATTGATCCACCTACGAGCATTCTTTTACCTTCACTTTGAGCTCGTTAAAAATAGTAAGGAGGCTACGAGCATTCTCCTACATTCACTTCGAGCTCATTAAAAACAGTAAGGAGGTTACAAGCATTCTTCCATCTCTCCTTTGAGCTCATTAAAAACAATAAGGAAGTCACAAGTTTACTTTTTCGGGCTCATAAAAACTTTACGAAAAATATCTTTATAGAGTTCTTTCACGCTCTTGTTAGACTTTTTAAATATGACAAGATTGCCGAGTATAGTTGTCATTTCAGACTCATTAAAGGATTTGAAGTGACATCCACTTTGGTATAAGTTTACCCATTTTCCGGACCTCTGTGGATCATTCACAAAAAATGTATACTTTAGTCATACGTGGCTAGAAGAGTTCTTCTCTCATTGTTTTAGACTTTTTCGAGGGAGGAGACTAACTATACGAAAAAAGACTTTTGGAGCCTTCTTTAGGGTTTTTAGGCTCTCGAAACGTGAAAACACCAAGCGAGCACTCACCTACTCGGGCTCGATGTGAAATCCATGAGAGGGTATATAGAGGATTGTTTAAGTTTTCAAACTCTATAAACATGAAAAAACCAGCGAGCATATACCAACCTGGGTTCGATATTAAAATCCATGGGTGGGTATATGGAGTTATTGTTTAAGTTTTCAGACTCCTTAAAATTGAAAACACTGGGGAGAAAGAACAGATCTCAGCTCGATATTAAAATCCAGAGATCAGTACTATAGAGTATTCTTCTATCTCTTCTTCGAACTCTGTAAACAATGAAGAAGGTCCTGATTTTTCCTCCCATGGGCTTGTTAAAGTTTTACATGGTGGGACTTATTGAGTTTTCTTTCTTGGACTCATTAAAACAACAAGAAAGACATTCTTTTGCCAAAAAGAATAAGGGATAAGAAGGGCATATCACATCATTTCAGTTTCAAAGGAAGTTAAGTCAGTCATGTCCTTGAACACAACACCTATTTGAGTTTTCCATGTCAGTTGGGTATTAGTTTTTGGCCTTAGGGTGAACCTAATCTCTGAGTTTTTATTTCCTCGGTTGGTTATTCTTCCAACCATATGAAGGGTTTGTTAATGTCTCCTACATTGCAGGCTTATATCACTTCCCCTCATGTCAAAAACTGCATAAGTCACTTTGTGTCGTGCTCACTGTTCAAGGATATAGCCTATGTCGGCTATTCTGCAATTTATCTTGACTTCATGTTTCTGCCATCCTGGTGTTAGTTTTTTTCATCTTGTTACTTGTCCTACTCCACATCAGCTCATACCTTTTGAGTGTTTCTCATGTTGGATGATGGAGGATGCATTAAGGCCTCCCTTCCAGCGGACTTCTTCCTATTGACTTCAGCTCATTATGCTCTGGGAACAAAGTTTAAAGTTTCGGTTAGTACCTTGGGGATTACAGTCATCAGTGGAAGTTTCCCTTGTTGTTGAATAATGGGAATACATCAATGTCTCTTATTCGATAGGTTCCTCGAGTGTTCAACTTCAAGTCCACTTATTCACACTTGTTGGATCGTACTAGGTAACTTGGACCCCATTATCATTATCGATGGAAGTCCTCACATTTGTTAATGGTATACATCAATGATCGGTAATAAAACAATACCCCCCATGTTCGACCTCAGCTCATTTATTCACATGGTTAGGGTTTGTACCTTGGGTTGTTTAGATGAAGACCTTGGGACTCTGATAGCATCACCATATTTATGTTATCACCCAAGTTGCACAAGACTGAGCCTCACTCATTTTCGCTCTTCATGAGACATAGATCCAGTTTGTTGTTATGGCTATGATCTCTCATTTGACATGGATCCACGCTTGTATTTCATCTCCTAGTTATGTATCGGAGATCATGTTGTATCATGCTACACATCTATATGATGTCAAGATTGTAATTACTTGCTGACCTTGATCGTTGTTTTCGATACTTTTGTAACTTGGTTCTATGGTTTCTTGCTCCTCCTCTGACTTGGAACTATAATGTATTTCAGTCATTGTTTCCCTCCGACCTCACACATTAGGGGGCATCTGTTATAGGTCAAATCTGCACTTCTCTATCCGTGATCACATTGCTCTTTTGATCATACAAAAGGACACCATGGATTTAAGAGCTAGGTTGACCTACATGAGTTATGGTTGGAACTACTCTTTATAGTTGAAATTCTTAATGTTTCTACAAGTTTCACCACATGTGCGCTACTCTTGCTATAGCAAACTAGCGCACACCTCAAAAAATGTGTTGCTTTGCTCAAGGACAACCAGCACACGCCTTCAAAAAAGTTGCAAACGCTTTTTTCAAAGCACAAAAGTTTCTCTTCGTGCACTACTATTGTTGTATGAAACCCGTGCACATCTTAAGATGAAATCAAAAATATATTAAGATTACAAATTGGGATCAGTTGAAGCTGGTTCTGCAACTTCCCCAACCTTCCAATTCAACCACCTCTCGAATTCAACTAGCTACCTTGTCCCATAAATACAAGGAGGATGCATGAAAGAGGGACCTAGAAGGAATGCTTTAAGTGATGTTATGTTGGAGGAATTCCCAAGTCATTATGAAGAGAAGGAGCCCGGGACTCAGTTGTAGAAGCGTCTTGAATTATCAAGTATATTTGTACTGATTCATGCTTCTTTGACAATAAAAAGGTGGAAATACCCTTCTAGTCCCAAATCAAATGTCTATTGGATTGAATGTTCATTTGGTTCAATATCTTATTGTAGTTGATGTTTAATTGCTTTCAATTTCATCATATTTTTTGTATTCAATATATGCTGAGGAAGGTTAACTTTGTGTTGCAGGTTCACCATAGCGGAAGATCAAGCAGAAGACCAAGTGAAAGCTAGGACTAGCCATCGACAAAAGGTACATCTTTCGATATCTTGATCTTTTTCATTTGTAAGAACTAAATGCAATGCAATGAATGAATTTACCTATCACCCCACCCAAGTTGGTAGTGTCTTCTCCTCACTAAAAGGTATTAATCCTACACAACACAAACTATGGATCAACAAATACTACATGACGACTTACAAAGCATATGCATCCAACAACAATATACTAACAAAGTAAAGAGAAGGGTTGACATGGGTTTCTAACATCCCATCCCCATTAGAAAAATCTTTGTCCTCAAAGCTTTAAATGTGGAAATTGTTGCTGAATATGAAGGAGTGGTTCCCATGTAGCATCCTTTGGTTACATTCTGTGCCATTGAATTAAGACCTATGTGATAGAGCGAGAGTGAAGATGATGAGTGTGCTTATTGAGGATGGTCTCCGGCTCCAAAAGGATGTATCCTTCATTATACAGTTCTGCTAAAATAGTTTTTCCTCTGATGTTGGTGCCAAGAACTTTCTTCAGACAAGAGACATGAAATACTGGATGAATGCGGGAAGAAGGAGGAAGTTCCAATTTATAAGCAACAGACCCAATCTTCTGAAGAATCCTATATGGCCCATAGAAATTTGGAGCGAGCTTATGATGCCCTTTGAGTTTCAGGGAGAATTGTTTGTAAGGCTGGAGATGAAGAAAAACCATATCACCTGCTTCAAAGGTGAGCTTTGAAGAACCGTGTCAACTGCCTAAACTGGTGACCTACTGGGGGTGTATGGTAGAAGAACTTGCAGTGCCTAACCATAAACTGCTTCATATGAAGTCATTTTAGAGGCAGTGTGGTAAGAGGTATTGTACCACCATTCAACGAGAGGGAGCCACTTTTCCCACTGATGTTGTTGTTCATAGGTGAAGCAATGAAGATAATTTTCCAAGCATTTATTGATAATTTCAGTCTGACCATCTGTTTGTGGGTGATACCCTGAACTCATCTTCAGTTTGGTGCCAGTGTGGCGAAATAGTTCTGTCCAAAAACTGGTGAAAGTCGCATCATGATCCAAGACAATGGAAGAAGGGATTCCATGAAGACAAAAGATCTGGTCTAGGAAAATTTGAGCAACTGAGGAGGTTGTATAGGGATGGATGAGAGCACAAAAATGACTATATTTGGAGAGGCGATCAACCACAACCAAAATCACTATCTTCCCTCTAGATTTAGGGATCCCTTCAATGAAATCCATAGAGATATCTTTCGAAATCTGTGTAGGTATGGGAAAGGGTTCGAGCAATCCCGGAAGGAGTGTCATTTCACCCTTATTACGCTGGTAGGTATCACATTCAACCACCATCTGTTGAATTGTCCTTTTCATGCCCTGCCAAAAGAAGTTACTCCATGCCTAGTCATACGTTTTGAGGAACCCATAGGGACCTGCCGATGGAGAAGCATGGAGTTCATAGCAGACATCTTGTTGAAGATCTGTGCGCTGGGGAAGTACCAGATGACCCTTGTATCTGAGGGAAGCACCATCCCAAGAGTAATGTGGTACAATAGAAGGGTTGTTGGAAAAGCATTGGCTGATTTGAGATAATGAAGATTCATTGACATAGCCCTATTGAACAGATTGCAACCAATTTGGAAAAGGCATAGAAATAGCTGAAAGAGAACCTTGGTCATCAAATGTGCGAGAAAGAGCATCCGCCACAATATTGTCCTTACCTTTCTTGTAAGTGATCTCATAGTCATAACCCATGACTTTTCTAACCCATTTCTATTGTGTTGGGGAGGATACACGTTGTTCCAAGAAATATTTCAGACTCTGGTGATCAATCTTGATGCATAAATGATTCCCGAATAGGTATGGTCGCCACTTCTATACTGCATGCAAAATAGCCATCATTTCCTTCTCCTATGTAGAGGCAGCTAAATTCTTACCTGAAAGGGATTTGCTGGTGAACGCAATGGGGTGTTCATCTTGAAGGAGAAAAACACCATGTCCATTTCCACAAGAATCACTCTCAATAGTGAAGGGCTTGGAAAAATTGGGCATAGCTAGAACAGGTGTAGTACACATAGCTTGTTTCAGTTTGTCAAATGCGTACTCACTAGCATGTGTCCATGTAAAAGCATCCTTTTTCAATAGAGAAGTTAATGGAGCTGCAATATTCCCATAATCCTTGACAAACTTGCGGTAGTATCCAGTCAACCCCAAAAAACCATGAAGGCTCTTGAGTGTCTAAGGATACGACCAATAGTTCATGGTAGTGATTTTGGCAGGATCCACGTGAACCCCTTGTGCTGATATAATGTGCCTAAGATAATCGGCTTCCTTCTGTACAAAACCATATTTAGAATGTTTGGCGTGGAGATGATGGTCAGAGAAAATTTGCATTACAAGATCCAGATGCTGGAGATGTTCAGCCCATGTTTTACTGTAGATGAGGATATCATCAAAGAATACCAGAATGAATTTCCGCAAGTACGGATGGAATATTTTATTCATCAAGGCCTGGAATGTGGAAGGAGCATTAGTGAGGCCAAAGGGCATGACCAAAAACTCATAGTGGCCATCATGTGTGCGGAAAGCTGTTTTAGGGATATCATCCTCATGAACTTGAATTTGATGATACCCAAAACGAAGATCCAACTTGGAGAAAAATTGAGCACCATGAAGCTCATCAACAAAAGGAATTGGAAACTTATCCTTGATGGTGAGGTGTTAAGTGCTCAAAATTGAATGCAGAGGTTCCATGACCCATCTTTTTTGTGGACAAGAAGAACTGGTGAAGAAAAGGAACTAGAGCTTGGGCGAATAATACCTTGCTTCAGTAAGTCCCGAATGAGCATTTCAATATCTGTTTTTTGGTGAAATGGGTAGTGATAGGGCCTGATGTTGGGAGGAACGCTTCCAAGAAGGATCTGAATATGATGGTCCTCTGGCTTTGAAGGTGGCAATCCCACTGGTTCAACAAAGACACCTGTATATCGATCTAGAATTTGTTGTAGATCCAAAGGAGTAGTGGAGACTATTGATGGTTGCATATGAATGGAATGGATCTGAGTGATGACACCATGTGAATTATTCTTAAGGATTTTTTCCATGTGATGTGAATTGATGATGCTGAGAGACCCTGGTTGTAAGCCTGTCAATGTGTGTTTTTTTCCATTGGGGGAAAACTGCATCCAAAGTTCAGCAAAATCCCATAAGATGGGGCCAAGTGTGTGTATCCATTGAGCGCCAAAAACCACATCACATCTGCCTAAGGTCAAGGAAAACATGTCAGAGTGCGGGTTATAATCTCCCATAGAGATACACACATTACGACACTTCCCTTTGTAAGGTAAGGTGCCCCCATTGGAAACCATGAATTCAAAGTTGGAGCAAGGATGGATAAAACAATCAGCCTGTTTGACGATCCGAGGGTCAATGAAATTATGAGTGCTACTAGAATCAATGAGTATTGTAATAGGAAGCTTCTTGAAGTAACCCCTGACCCACATTGTTTGGGGGGTGGTGATTCTAGCTAAAGCATGGAGAGATATCTTTGGCTAGTCATCCTGAGACGGAGGGTCAATAGGTGGCTCTTGAATGTCGACCTGAGCATCCATTGTATCTAGAGCTTCTTCACTAATTTCAAAGGCAGGCAGAGAATCCACATCCAAGGGATAGAGCTTTTTATGGACACATCTATGTACCCAAGTGAATTTCTCATCACAATTATAACAAAGCCCTTTTTCTCTACGTGCCTACATCTCCGTTTCAGACAAATGCTTGATAGGAGTTGGTCGAGGAGCTGGCGGGATGGGAGGTCATTGAGAACCCATATTTCAGAAGGGAACAAAAATGGGTTTGGAGCGTTGTTGGGTTGCAATCTTGTCTTTTTCCAACTTAGCCAACCCTAGGGCTTCCATCATTGTGTTGGGACAAAACATTTTGACCTCAAAGCGGATTGCATCCTTTATACCATTGAAAAAACAAATCCGGTAGAAGTCATCAGGAAATCCTTCGGTGTGGTCGGCTAGTTTCTCAAATTTGGTTTGATACTCTCTCATAGTGACAATTTGGGAAAGTTTAGTGAGGGATCCTGTGAAGTCATCAAAATCACTAGGACCAAATTGTTGCAAAAGGAGCTGGCAAAAATCTGGCCATTTTGGCTCTTCATGAGCCTTGATGTACTAACGGTACCATTGAAGAGCTTCTTGTTCCAAATGAAAGGATGAAAGTGGAACTTTGTTGACATCAAAATTATTGTGCAGACTGAAATAATGTTTTACACAATAGATCCATCAATTCGGATCAGTACCATTGAAGCTTCGGACCACGAAAATTGCTGGAAGAAGAGAACCCATTGTATGATGAAGACTCGGACTGTCGTGTGTTGTTCATGGTTGAATGCTCAAGATGGAGGCCAAGAAAATTTCATCTAGATCCTGGAGTTTGGTTTGGATGGATGCAAGTGCTTCATCCATGGTTTTTGCTCTTGCGCGGGTGATAACCATAGCCAGGAGTTTTTTTTTTTTTTTTTTTGAGGAATGGATCTGCAACGGCGCAAAAGGGATCGAAAACAGATAGATCTGCAACAACATGGAATTGATCAGAAACAATGGGATATGCAACGATGCAGAAGTGATAAGCAATAAATTGATCTGCAATGATGCGAAAGTGACTAGCAATAGTTCTGGACAGAGGAAATCTCTAATTTTGCATTCGAAAATAGATATGGACCCCAGGTATGCTTGGATTCCTATCGGTTCAGGGAATTCACTCAGCCACCAATGTTGTCTAACATCTTGCGTATTGGGGTAGTACACCTCACTCCATGGCTCAGGTAAAACTAATAATCGCTTTTCCACAAACGACATCTCTTGGTTTACCTCACGGGGGGGAACTAGTCAATCAAGTAGGGGTCGTTTCCCTTTTTGCTCGCAGGTCCTCTCAATGGGAATCTATTTCGGGGTTCCTATGGTACTCCTCACAATGAGTTTTAGGGATTATTCCCAAGTACTTCCCATAATTAAGAGGATAGGGATTATTCCTAGATCCAAACCTACAACAGATGCGAAATTTTTTTTTGTCAAAAATTTCACCCAACAAGCCCAAGAAAGTGCTCTGATACTAGATGTGGAGAACCTGCAACAATTAATTGATGAATACACGATATATCAGATCATAGAATATTTTTATTGATCATAGGCCACTTAGAGGGGGCAACCTCCTTTGAGAAAGCTCAATACAAAATAACTTCACAGTGCCTTCATTGGCCTCAACAAAAACTTATATACTAAGTCTAGGCACCAATATTATGGGTCAAAACCATGGGCTAGTACAAACTATGGATCAAGAAATACTACGGGACGACTTACAAAGCATATGCGTCCAACAACAATAATACAAACTGTGGATCAACAAATACTACACGACGACTTACAAAGCATATGCTTCCAACAACAATATACTAACAAAGTAAATAGAAGGGTTGACATGGGTTCCTAACAATATCTGCAAATATATCTTGGAAAAATTTAGTAAGAGTCTAAATTTGTTTGAATTTTCTACTTGAATCCTAGTCAAATTTAGTAGTTTTGTCAAAGCTATCATCTATTGTTTAATTTTTGCAAGTTTTTGGAGTTAATGTACCTTTGAATCAGATATGGTACATTACATAACATAGTCAAAATCCACATTTGTGTGGATTTTCAAATCTCAATGCGGCTTCCATTCATGACCCCTTTCCGACTCTCTTTATTGATGAAATATTAGAGGAAGTGGTAGGGAATTATATTTACTTCTTTGCAAATGGATTATTTATATATCATTAGAACCAAATAATTGAAGAGAATAAATGGATAGCTATTTTTTGATAGGATGGAAATCCTATTCCTACAATGTCACCCCGCTTTAGCTAATGGAATGAGCCAACAATATTCTCTCAGATTGTCCTTGTGACATTAGGTGAGTACATTCACAACTTCTTAGAAGTATACTTGGATGATGGGATAGTGTCCAATATGTTGAAGGGCCATGCTACTAGGCTAATATAGATGTTTGAAAGGTGTAGGTAGATGTCATTTCCATTGAATATCAACAAATTAATCTTTTCCACCTCAATCAACCCATTCCTTGTACATATTATTTGCAATGAATGGTTGGTGGTAGACCCTACTAAGGTGTACATGCTAACTTGATAACACAAATGGAAGAGCCACAATTAAAATATGTCCTACTTGTATGACATACTAGACATGAATGTGGATTCATTGAGATGAAACAATAAATTATCACTACATTGATTTGTGTACTTTCCTAGATTGTATGAATTTCTTCCATGTCCATGTTGATGATTTTGGCATTACATTGGGGAACATTCTTACTCAACTAGGTGAAGGTGCAATTAGTTACCTAGTCTATTTTTCCAAAAGAATCTTGTTTAGGGAAGAATACAATTACATGCCAGTGACAAGTGTTGTCCATGGTCTATGAATTATAGAATTCATGTAATTACCTATTAGAAAAAACCTTCAATTTTTTCATGGACAATTTTACACTACAATATTTGTTGAATAATCCAATATTGTGGGGATGGATTGCTTACTACTCTTTTAGGATTTTTTTTGTAGTGGTTGTTAAGATATCAATGTAGAATGTAGGCCCTAATAATTTGTTTAGGATATAGAATAAGGAAATTTTATGGATAATAGATTAACTATTCAATCCTTTAAATCTCTTTTATATGGAAGTCATTCTCAACTTCTTCATGAAGATGATCATTCAATTCATCAAATCTAGATTTGTATTTAAATCAACATGACCATCGACAATGAAAATAGTTGGTGGCTTGGTCTATGAAATATCAGTTGATCATTGGGAACTTGTAGAAGTTCACTAAAAAAGGTATTTTCCATGGATGTGTCCTACATCATTATTGACATAGCATATTACAAGAGGAACACAAAGGAAAGACCAATTGATCCACTTAGCAGTTGGAATTATTGTTGGATGCTAACATCGACTGTGATAAGTCATCGACTGCGATAATTCATCGACTTTGACACAACTTCGACAAGCTCCGAACTTGGCACCACTTCGACAAAATCAACAACTTTGACAATTTCAGCGACCTCAAATAGTTTCGCGGTGTTGACATGTAGATTCGACTTGCGACTTGCGACTGTTGAACCACGATAGATTATCTCTCTGTCTTCCAGTCGACTGTAACGGTTGAACTTCCAAAACCGTTCTAAATTCTTTTGTAACTAAACATAAAGGGAAGGATCCCAAGCGTCTCAGCATTGTCTATATAAGCATGTACAATATTGTAACATAGATCTCATCATAGAATCTTTTCAGTCATCAAGTAATAGAGAAGATCAGTTCGCATTCCTGCATATTGTCTGTGTGTATTTGTGTTTATCTGTGTAGTGTATTCCTGCTTTGCTTCTATCTCTTATGCTTCCACCATAACATATCTGACTCATTCAGTCGAACTGTTGTCCCCCTCGTGCACCTGGGTGTAGCTGGATCATTGGTATCAGAGCAGTCACATCAACTTTGTTAGTGCTTAAGTTTTGTGTAGACACTTCCAGTGAATTTACCTGACTTATGTCTGTTCAAACATGCTCGCAATCTCAACAATCCAAGCAAACACTACCTCCAGAGATGACAGGAGAAGTAGGTGATAAACATGCAGTCGACAAGACAACATAACTTATTGCGCAAGCATTGGCTCAACAATGGACTGAAATGTTCGCCCAGTTCAATGAAATTCCCATCCGATTGTAAAATTAGTCACAGCAGATCTAATGAACAAGTAAATCAATCACAACATATGAACATACAAAATATGGTGTAAAACTGTGCAAAACATGCAGCAGTGCTCAATATCCCAATAAGGGTGAATGATTACAATAGAATACAGTCTGTCAATGAGCAATTCGAATTGACTAAGTAGGCCATTCGAATCACTGAATGGAGTAGCTTGACTCCAACTAGGAGTCCTCATCATCAATCGGTGGTGGTCATCAATGCACAAGAACCAGTTATCCAGGTGTCAATCTGAGTCTAACTGAGTGTGTCATGTGTAACTGAAGTGTGTAGCACTGATTAAGGGAAGGAGGCTCAGTGGGGGGCGCATGGGAGACTAACTAAAGTCAGAACAAGTCATCTAGTCAAACTGGAGGTCCAACGGAAGTGAAACAGTCAGTCGGGAGTGAAACTAGCCTCAAATCAGGGAGAATCGGAGCTAACTGAATGTAACTGAAGTGGAACTGCAGTGGTAGGTGAACAAGTGCGCCCTTCTCTGGCAGTAGGTGAGAAGTGGGCGCCTTTCATCCTAGGAGGGCTAAAACTCTGTAGTAAGTGGCTCCCGGGTGCTAGAATAAGGTGGATAAGGTGCTGGAGGCATCAAACTGGTGACTGGGATGCATGCAAGTGCATGTAGGTGCATGCAAACCCTAGATTTTGCATGCAAACCCTAATTGCATGCAAGATCCTGAAAAAGATGATGTGGATATCCGAACACCCCCCCTCAAGCTAGACTATGATGTGCAAAAAGTAATGTGGGGCCCTGGTAACTAAGACCAAAGGTCACCCCGATACAATAATCCAAAAAATGCTGAAAATAAACTAAGTGAGGAAAGAGGGAAAACCCAATGGGAAGAAAGCCCCCCCTCAAGCTAAAGCATAATAATGAATCAATCTGTCTCCACCATGATGGAACTCACCCCCAACAGTGAACGGAGGTAAGAGAACTTCTTCTCAGTGAAGCTCTTGGTGAAGATGTTTGCAATTTGCTCATCAGTAGGGCAATATTGCAGAATGATGGTGCGGTCATGCACCAACTGTCGAATGTAATGCATATGAATCTCAATGTGTTTGGTCCTCTGCCGCTGAACTGGATCTGTGGAGATCTTGATAGCACTTTGATTGTCACAAAATAGGACAGTTGAAGTAGTGCCACCAAAACCGAACTCGGAAAGAATACCCTGCAACCAAACTACCTGAATGCAGGCATTGACTGCCCCTCGATACTCTGCCTCTGTTGAAGAAAGTGCAATGGCTGCTTGCTTTTTGCTGGACCAGCAAATAGCACCATGACCAATCATGAAAACATAACCGGAAGTGGACTTCCGATCAATGCTATCACCTGCCCAATCTGAATCAGTAAAACCAATGAAATCTAGCTCAGAATCTGCAGCATAATGTATGCCAAACTGTCTCGTACCTTGCACATACTGCAAGATCCGCTTGGCTGCTCGCCAATGAAGCTCATGTGGCTGCTACATATATCTTGACACGGCACTCACGGCATATGAGATATCAGGCCGTGAGTGTGTCAAATAAAGTAGTGAACCAATCAACTGTCGATACATACTGCAATCTGCAAGCGGTGTGGAATCTCCCTCCTCAAGACTGATTCCTGAGAGGAATGGGAATGGGGCTGCCTTACATTCAACCATATTAAACTTCAATAAAAGGTCAGAAGCATATTTTTGCTGAGATATAGTGATCCCATCAAAATTTTGAGCTATCTCCAAGCCCAAAAAATGACTCAGCAAGCCCAAATCGCTCATGTCAAAAGCTAGATTTAAGGCAGATTTTAGCTTGTTTATTGAAGTAAGTGTGCTACCAGTAATGAGCAGATCATCAACATAAAGTACAATAACCAACAAATTACCTTTAACTCGCTGAAGATACACATTCGGATCAGATTTGCATCTTTGGAAATTCTGAGAAAGAAGGAAGGAGTCCATCTTTGCGTACCAAGCTCTTGGGGCCTGTTTTAACCCGTACAAAGATTTCTTCAATCTGCAAACCAATGATGGATCTGATGTATAACCCTCTGGTTGCTGCATATAGACCTCTTCAGCAAGGTCTCCATGTAAAAATGCACTCTTCACATCCATGTGGTGCACTTCCCAGTGCTTGGATGCGGCAATAGCTAAAACAAGGCGGATGGAATCCATCTTTGCAACCGGTGCAAAGGTCTCAGTGTAGTCCACTCCTTGGACTTGGGAAAAAACTTTTGCCACCAACCTTGCTTTATATTTGCTGATAGTGCCATCAGAAGCAACTTTAGTACGGTAGACCCATTTACACTTCACTAATTTTCTTCCAGGTGGAAGAGAAACTAGCTCCCATGTGTTGTTCTTTTGAAGAGAACTGTACTCTTCGTCCATGGCACTTTTCCATCTCGGATCTCGATGAGCTGAATAGTATGATGTAGGATATGAACCAGCCATCAAATAACAAATCTCAGGAAGAAATGGATCAGCAATAGAAAGAGCCATACCTGCTCTTTGAAAGTCTCCTCTTGTTCGTCTCGGATCAGCAGGATTTCCAAGATTCGAACCAGCAGAATGTAGAGTGTTTTGGGCCCACTTTGGTAACTGAGGAGGATCATAATGGTCGGATTTCGAACCTGATATGTCATGATCATCATATGCTGCTACAATATCAGAAATATCAGAACTCATACCTTCATTATCGCTGCTCGGATCTTCTTCTGGTGAAGGCGGTGAATCGGCAGTCTTCTCCTCGACTAGTTGCAATTCTTGAAGCGGTTCTTCAAATTGCACACTGCGCTCTATGAATATCTTTTTAGATCTGATATCCATGAGTTTATATGCTTTTGATTCTTCCCCATATCCTATCAATATGCACTCGATACTTTGTGGATCCAAAGCTCGTCTCTTCTCAGAAGGAATTCTAGCCCATGCAGTAGAGCCAAAAACTCTCAAATTTGACACATCCGGTTTGTGACCAAAGAATGCTTCAAAAGGAGTCATACCTTTCACGGATGAATGTGGAACATGGTTCTGTATGTATGCAGCAACATTGATTGCTTCAGCCCAAAGATTTGCAGCCAAACCTTTCGATTCAATCATGCATGTAGCCATCTCTTTCAGTGACCGATTTTTCCTTTCCGCTACACCGTTCTGCTGGGGTGTGTAGGGAACTGTATGTTGGATCTTAATTCCGCTTTGGGCACAAAGTTGCAGCAAATCGGACTTGATATATTCCCCACCATTATCAGATCTAAGAGCTTTGATCTTGCTCTCAGTGGTGGTCTCAACAGAAGCCTTAAAATCCTTGAATTTTCCAAGCACTTCTGACTTGTTTTTGAGAAAGAATACCCATGTAAAGCGGGAAAAATCATCAATAAATGTCAAAACATACCTTGAACCATTTAATGACATATGGGGTAGCAGGCCACTGATATCAGAATGGATCAATCCCAAAATAGTAGAAGCTCTGCTAGCTTTGCCGCGGTCGAATCTGTGCTTGGGGTGCTTCCCAATGATGCAACCAGTGCATATTCCCTTCGAGGAACGGAGTTGTGGAAGCCCATCTACCATGGATTTGTTTGATAACAGCAGCAAATACTTATAATTAAGATGTCCAAATATTTCATGCCAAAGCCTACTAACCTCATTACCATGTGTGCGAAGAGCAGTGGGATTTGCAAGCGGAATAAAGTGTGAAAACTCATAGCATTTTGCAGTGTGATTTGCCTTTCCGACTGCAACTAGTCTTCCACTTTTGATATCAGAAATTTCAACTGTATTAGGGCTGAATGTAACTTGCTTTGGTTCACCAGTGTGTGTCATTTGATACACATAAAGGAGATTTGAAGCCAAGGAAGGCACATAGAGAACATTCTGAAAGCTTCCGTGTTCTACATGAATCGTACCTTTGCCCTTTGAAGAAATTTTTGAGTCATCTCCCAAATGGATGGGGATGGAGCTGTTTGGATCGAATGAGGAAAAAGAATCAATATTTGCAGCCATATGATTTGATGCACCCGAATCTATCAAGAGAGTAGTGGGCTTCGAAACCGTTGCCATGAGTGCTTGTCCTCTTTCATGATCATCATTCCTATCCTTCTTCCTTGCACCGTCAGGAAGGGTTATGTTGTTCTTTTCCAAAAGGAGGGCCATTTGATCTATAGTCTTCTTCATACATGAACTTTCGGGATGAAAGCCACGGTTACAATAAGTACATTTAGATTTTTGGTTACCTTCTTTGCCCTTTTGCTTGGATTTCGAAATGGATGGTGCATCCGTTTGCTTGCCTTTGTCTTTTTTGCTTGTGAGGCTCGAATTTGGGCTTCTCCTTCTTTTGCTTTCCTTTACCATTCGAGATCTTGGGTCCTTGAACATATAGGGCTGAATCTTTGGAGCTTATGGACCCCATTTGAATCAACTTGTCATGCTCTTTTGTGACGGACTCAATGAAGGCATTCAAGGTAGGCATCTTCCAATTCGGGGTAGTTAGCTGACCGGAATTGAAAGTAGAGACAAATACCGAATAATATTTCCCAAGCTTGCTTAGAATGGAGAGAATCAATTGTTTATCCTCTTTGATAACTCCACTGTTCTTCAATTGCAAGTTCAAGTTCTTGAATTTTGTGAAGAATTCATTGATGGTCTCGAAATTCTCAGGACTAAGGGCAATCAATTCATTCTCTAATTGAAAAGCCCTAAGCTCATCCTGCTTGCCAAATAGTGTTTCAAGTTGCTCCCATATAGCTTTTGGAGTCTTCAATCCGCTGAGATGGAAGTGAAGATCTTTGGAGATGGAGAGACAAAGAAGACCATAAGCTTCATCAAGCTTGTTGTAGTGTTTGGTTCTATCTGATAGATTGCTTGGCTCCAATTCAAGACCAACAGTGACTCGGTAGTAACCTTTTGAACGTAATATGATCTCCATATCATATTTCCAATCAAAATAATTGAATGGGGTGAGGATAGGCTTTGAAGAAGAGTATTCCATTGCTAGGAGCGAGTCAAACTGATGTAGGAGAGGCTTGCATGCACAATATAGCGAATGCAATTGCTGTAGGGAAGCTTGCATGCACAATGTAGCGAGTGCAATTGATGGAGACAATAAACCTGCAAATCACAATAAAACAAACACAATAAGGTCGAACAATCCACCCTTTTAGAGTTTCATCACACCTGGGATTGGAGATCAAACAATGTTGAATGGGTCCAATGTATCAGATCCAGGAATTATGTGGAAACTCAAGCTTCTGGAGTGGTATTGGAATAGTTTTCAAGCTTTGCATGCACAGGAGCGAATGCCCTTGAGATATCTCATGCCAAAACTTTTTGCAATTTGAGCAATTCATTCAAATATTCTTGTACAAACACCTGTAGAAAAGAGATCTTGTCCCTGCAATGGCTCTGATACCATGTAAAATTAGTCACAGTAGATCTAATGAACAAGTAAATCAATCACAACATATGAACATACAAAATATGGTGTAAAACTGTGCAAAACATGTAGCAGTTCTCAATATCCCAATAAGGGTGAATGATTACAATAGAATACAGTCTGTCAATGAGCAATTCGAATTGACTAAGTAGGCCATTCGAATCACTGAATGGAGTAGCTTGACTCCAACTAGGAGTCCTCATCATCAATCGGTGGTGGTCATCAATGCACAAGAACTAGTCATCCAGGTGTCAATCTGAGTCTAACTGAGTGTGTCATGTGTAATTGAAGTGTGTAGCACTTATTAAGGGAAGGAGGCTCAGTGGGGGGCGCATGGGAGACTAACTGAAGTCAGAACAAGTCATCTAGTCAAACTGGAGGTCCAACGGAAGTGAAACAGTCAGTCGGGAGTGAAACTAGCCTCAAATAAGGGAGAATCGGAGCTAACTGAATGTAACTGAATTGGAACTGCAGTGGTAGGTGAACAAGTGCGCCCTTCTCTGGTAGTAGGTGAGAAGTGGGCGCCTTTCATCCTAGGAGGGCTAAAACTCTGTAGTAAGTGGCTCCCGGGTGCTAGAATAAGGTGGATAAGGTGCTGGAGGCATCAAACTGGTGACTGGGATGCATGCAAGTGCATGTAGGTGCATGCAAACCCTAGATTTTGCATGCAAACCCTAATTGCATGCAAGATCCTGAAAAAGATGATGTGGATATCCGAACACCGATTTGCTTCGACATCCGAAGGATTTTTGACAAGAACTAACTCCGACAAAATCAGCCCCTTCAAAGTGAAAATGAATTTGGACATACCAAATCTAGAAGGAAGGATTGACGCATAATCCGTCGACAATTGGGTACAACAATTGGAATCCTATTACTATGTGAATCAACTCTCAGAAGCCAAAAATATAACCACTGCATCCTTAAAGATGTCAGCATCTGTAAACTGCTTGTGGGATAATCTCTCAACAAAGATGGATAAAAGCAGAGACCCTATCGACACATGGGATAAATTTGTTGAATACGTCTGAAATAAATTTTACCCGCCCAAATACCTTGAACAACAATATAAGAACTGGCAGCAGCTAAGGCAATGGAAAGACCAATCAATACAGAGTTACACCAACTAGTTCTATCAACTCATGGCTAGACTTGGCATCCAAGAAAAAGAGAAATTGCTTGCTCTGAAGTACATCAATGGATTGTCCCAATACATTCAACAGGAGATGGAATTTTTTATTGTCAATACGCTTGCGGATGCATTCCACTATGCCAGCAAACTTGAAACCAAGAAGAAAGGAAAAGAATGCTTTGCGACAAAGACGACATTAAGACGACCACCCAATAGGAAGGCATCATCTGACTTCGACAAGTTGAAATCTTCTCAGTTGACCCCGCCAAATCCAGATCACGGCAGAAATCCTTTTCAAAAAAGGGAATGTAGCAAACAACTACCTACCCGAAAATGGTGTGATTTCCACCACTCATCTTCGCATGATACATCTGAATGCAAATATCGGAAGACATTTTTGGAAAAAGTGTCGACATCCGACACGTTCGACAAGACGGTGGAAGAATCTGATACAGTCGCAACAACCCTTTTGTCATCGACATCGACCACTCCAGCAGCCTCGACTATCGTCAATGAGGAGGAATGAGAGCACCTGTTCCACACATGGATATGGGTTCAGAACAATCCATTACATTTGATTGTGGATTATGGTATCCAGAAGAACTTCATTTCTGAAGATCTCGTGAAGTAACTAGGTCTTGTCACCACTCCACATTCTCATCCTTGCAACATGAAGGATGGATAGGAACTAAGGATCACCCAACAATGCAAACTCACCTACTTCATAAATCCTTTTGAAGATGAATTAATCTACGACATGGCACAACTCTCCATATCCAACGTCTTGCTTGGGAAACCTTACTTGTGGGATCACCATGGAAGTTACCAATCACGGCCTCAGAAGGTGATTGTTAGAATCTGAAATCGATGGTATGACAGAGCGATGACCTACACCAACGATCTCACTGATATTTGCTAAATAGACAAATAATCTCATCAATCATGCTCAAAAGTTCACATTAATCATGGTCAAATTTTAACATTCTAGGAATACTGCAACGATGAGTCGACGCACCGACCATTGCATCCCCCGAAAGAAGCAATTGATCGATAATGTTATCGATGAGTATTAGAGTTTATTCCAAGAGCTGTACAAAGTACCTCGACATTTCCAAACAAAACACTCCATTGAAATTTCTCTTGGTTCTTCTTTTCCTAACGCATCTGTTTAGAGAAGATCCATTCTTGACAATGAAGAGATTCACAGACAAATCCAATATTTGATCGAAAAAGGTCATATTCAACCCAACTCCTCTCCTTGTGGAATTCCAGTCGTCCTCGTTCCAAAGAACTTGGCGCATGTGTATCGACTACTGGGAACTCAACAACATTTCGATAAAGAATCGCTAACCTCTTCTGCAGATAGACGAGCTCATCAACTGTCTGAAAGTTGCCAAATTATTTACTAAAATTGACCTCAAGTCGGGATATCACCAGATTCTAATCGATCCCACCAATGTGTGGAAAACTGCTTCCAAAACCAACGAAGTATTGTTTGAATGGTTAGTCATGCCTTTCGGCTTAACCAATACACCTTCTACCTTCATGCGATACATGGATAACATCCTTCAACCTTTCATCGACAAATGTGTCATTGTCTACCTTGATGACATTCTGATTTTTTAGTCGATCATGGGAAGAACATGTCGGACAACTTCGATAAGTCCTTGACACTCTCCAGCAATATCGACTTTACTTGAACATGGATAAGTGCACCTTTGCGATGAACAACATCAAATATTTTGGGTATGTAATTGAATCTGCAGGAATTCACGTCGATCTAGACAAAGTACAAATCCTAAAATATGGGCCCATTCCTCAAATCATTCAAGAACTAAGAAGTTTTCTTGGTTTGTAGAATTTCTATCGACGATTCATACTCAGCTTCAATCACATAGCCTGGCCCTTGAATCAGTTGATGAAGGGAAATGGAAAAACTGTCTTCAAATGGACATCGACACAACAAGAATCTTTTGAACAGCTCAAGCACAAGTTTTGCACTGCTCCAGTACTTGTGCTACCTGATTTGCATCAACCCTTTGAGATTGAGACAGACGCATTGGACTATGCCTTGGGCGCAGTGATCACTCAGTCTGGTCAACTAGTTGCTTTTCATTCTGAAACTTTTAATGACACAGTTAGAAGATATTCGACATATGAAAAATAATTGTATGCCATTGTTCAAGCTCTCAAGAAATGGAGGCATTGCATCCTTGGAAAGGAGACAGTCATCCTCACTGACCATAAGCCTCTACAGTTTGCTCCCACCCGGTCAAAACTACAAACAACCCGAAAACTCAAGTGGATTAATACCTACAACAATTGTAGTTGGTGATTAAGTATTGGGAAGGTAAATCCAATGTTGCCGCCAATTGTCTAATTCAACCACCCATTACTCTCCTTTTCACAGTGATGAGTATGCAGGGATACGACATGACCACTTGGCCTCAATTGTATCAGGACGACAATGAATTTTCATTAGTCTATCGACAAATACAGACTGAAAATTCATCGACTTCCGACTATTTCCTGAAAGACACCTTGCTATGCAAGCTTAGACAGCTTTATGTACCAACCAGTGAGCATCGACAAAAGCTCATTTGGGATGCACACTACAACAAGACTACAATACAATTTGGAGCAGCAAAGACACTTGATATTCTCCATAGCTATTTCTTTTGGCCTACACTTAAAATTGATGGGAACAAGTACATTCGATCATGTGTGGTTTGTGCCATTACTAAACCTCCTAATCGCCGACAGGGAATGTACACACCTCTTCCAGTTCCTAGTCGACCATGGGAATCTATTTCTATGGACTACTTAACGAGATATCCTACCACCAGAAATCAACATGACGCGATATTAGTAGTAGTCGACAGATTTTCCAAGATGGCCATTCTCATTCCATGGAAGAAGACGACGACATCGTAGCAGACCTCTCAACTCTTCTTCGCACATGTTTGTAAACACTTTGGTTTACCAAAAACCATTACTTCTGATTGAGATGCCAGATTCGCCCTCATATTTTGGAAGACTCTCTAGAAACATCTGGACACATGACTCTCATTGTCAATAGCTTTCCATCCTTAGACCGACAGACATACGGAAGTTTTGAATCACTTGGTAGTACAACTGCTTCGCATATACAACCACAAGCATCGACGAATATGGGATGGAATTTTTCCATACATACATCACATCTACAATCATGCTCAGCCTAGCTCTATGGGAAAGAGTCCATTTGAGATCTGTTACGTATTTCAACCCTCAGCGCCTATCGACTTGATCAGATCCTCGACATAGTCGAAATATGACATCGACTACAACCAGTAGGAATTTGATAAAGCCTTAAAGTTTCAAGATCGAATCTGCGACATCCAGAAGCAAGCACAGGAAATGTTGCAACGAGAAAACATGAAAGCTAAGGCCCGACATGACAAGCATCGTATTCCTCATTCATTCCAAATTCGGGATGAGTTCTGGTTACATCTTAAGAAGGAAGGCTTCATCAATCCATACAAGAATCTCAAACCTTTGTGATATGGTCCATACTGTATTCTTCGACAGATTGGAGAAAATTCTTTCCAGCTCGACATTCCTGCATGCCTGGGTCTGCATCCAGTATTCAATGTGGATCTACTTCGACCATACCATGCACCACTGTTGGAACAGAATGACTTACCGACAACAAAACCTGAAGATATCCATCCATATGTTCAGGAGCCTCTTCCTTGTGACACCATCGTGGGATGACGATTATGCCATACAAGGACAAATACAATTCCCTTGTTTCAGGTTGCTAAAGTCGGACAGCTCCCATCCCAAGGAAAGTGGTACTCTTCTACTGAACTGATCGACAAGTTTCCTCACTTGACTAAGCAAACAATGGGGACCATTGTTTCTTAAGGATGAAGGTCTGATCCACTCAGCAGTTGGAATTATTGTCGGATTATAACATTGACTACGACAAGTCATCGACTTCGAAAAGTTTCGAACTCGACACGACTTCAACAAAATGAGCAACTTCGACAATTTCAGTGACCTCAAACAGTTTCTGGACATCGTCATGCAGAGTCTACCTGTGACTTCTGACTATTGAACCACGATATATTGTCTCTTTGTCTTCCAGTCGACTGTAATGGTTGAACATCCAAAACCATTCTAACTTCTCTTGTAACTGAATGTAATGGGCATGTACCCAAGCGTCTTAAAATTCTCTATATAAGCATGTACAATATTGTAACATAGATCTCATCATATAATCTTTTCAGTCATCAAGTAATAGAGAAGATCAATTCGCATTCCTGCATATTTTTTGTGTGTATTTGTGTTTATCTGTGTAGTGTATTCCTACTTTGATTCTATCTCTTATGCTTCCGCCATAATAGAACCGACTCATTAAGTCAAACTGGTGTCCCCCTCATGCACATGGCCATGGCCGGATCACTAATGGTTATTGTGGTAGGAAGTCAACTATAAAGAAGGTGCTTAGTGTTGGACTTTGGTGGTTAACTCTATTTGTTGATGTTAAATAGTACATCATGCATCACAATCTATATCAATGGTATGGTCAACATTTTTCTTTAGATGATATCCCATACAACCTTTTCTAGTGGGGGGAGGGGGAAATTCAAGTAATGAGAAGTGGATTTGATACGACCAACCAATCCAATTACGCACTCTTTAGGGGATTTATACATGATTATCCCAAAGGAATATAATATTTGATGGAAAAAATGCATGCCAACATGGGACCACAATATGAAAACTACTATGGAGTAACTTACTCTACCAAAATAGCATACTCAATTTTTTAGTAATTCAAATTATATTAGTTTAATTTGTGTTTCTTGTAAGTTGTGTCACTTTTTAAGGTCTAGGAATAAAAGAACTAGTCTACAATTTCATGGACTAGTTTCCTCGCAACTTAATACATCTTTGTGGTAAAGGATTTGGTGATAAACAGGGATATACATATGGGATGGGAAGGGTATTAAGAGATTCTATGAAACTAAGGTTTTAATGGGTTCTAGAGAGGGAGGGTGTATATCTATTGTAAGGTATTTGTGTAGGGAAGTTTTTGTGTCAAAAAAATGGACATGGATGGGTTTCATATTCATTAGTCAAGTGACACATGTATTATCATCATTAATATAGATGTAGTAAGTAATAATTGATCCTATATTAATGGTTGAATAGGCCATGATTTAACTCTTTGTTATCGGACAATCCACTCGAGTGGACACAAGCAGGATCTCCCTAGCTCAAAGTGAGTCTAGAACAAATAGAACAAATCACTAATGCATTTCCTAGATCTACTTAAGGATCGAGTACTAGATGTCTTACCTTTTACTTTGCAATCCTTCCTCCCTAATGTTGCTCCACATCTCACGGTCGTCAGATCCAAGCTGCAAGACCTGTCAGGACAAAGAAACAAGAGAAACTAGTAAAAGACATCTATACAATAAGAGATCTAAGTGAACAGTTAAGCAGGTAAACTACTCAATATCATTGCACACATGAACAATATTGGTGGAAAGCATTTGTATTACTGTAAATAGAGGAGTACATGATAGAGATATAGAACCACAACCAAAGCTTAATGCTGTAGCCCTTCTTCGACCAAGCCAATTTCCATATCCTTCCAAGGAAGTATGATTTCTCCAATAGGTGAATGGAGGTGTCTTAAGAGTGATTTCACCAGCATGTAGATACCATAGGCTTCCTTGCCTTGGAATGGGAGTGAGATTTACTTATATAGGACTAAGTGGATAGGGTATGAATAGGATAGGTTGAGAGATGGTAGGAGAGAGATAGGGGATCTTCCCAAAGAGTTAGGAGTCGAGTACTAGCTCCCCTAGAGGTCAGGGATAATCCCCCAAATGAGCAAGTTTCGAGAACGATCTCAAATAAGCTATTTTTTCCTATTAGCTGACCTTGTCGCACCCTACAGTGGAGTAAGCTACGACGTTGCATGTTGCATGAGTGCAACCTGCGACAACCTCTCAAAAGATTGCACAACTGAGTACAAATCCTACCAGATGATTACTTAGCCAAGGTACCTTTAGGGGTGTATATAGTGAATCTTATGATGAGTAGATTTTGGGTGTAACAGAATGCCCCCCAAAGCATGAAGCTGTTGAAAATGGACAGGTGAAGTGATTTGATAGAAGTGATGGCAATAGACTTGTCGAGAGAAGGACACTGCTGCAGTACAACTGAATCTGAACTGATAATCTCATATGAAGTACAACATGGTTGCCGACCAATACATTGCAGATCCATGGTAGTAATGACCGACTGAACACAATCATGGCTACTAGACACAAGCATAGATCCATGATGAGATGATAACACAGCCACGACCAATACAAAAGTGGATCCGTGTGATATGACTCATGTCACGAACCCAAAATTTCGCAAAAATTTAAAACTTTTCTACGTGCCTAAAATGCCACTAAAATATATGCGGAAATATAAAGTGTGGGTTCACTTTCTTTAAATACTGCTTTACAAAATAATTAAAACTTTGCGACACTTATTACTGTTTACAAATGTCGTTATGCTAATCAAGGAAAAAGATATACGTTTTAATTTCAACTAAATAAATTCTGAACTTGATACGTCAACCATTTCTTAAATCTTGCGGGAAACACAAAAACTTCATTGTGTCTTAATATACATCTTTAGAAAGCATGTATATCTTTTATCGCACCAATAGAACAACCTAAATGGTAACAACATAACCATAATCATAAGGGAAACTTATTAGCAATATACATCATAATCAACTTTCTAATGGATCAGATACTTCAAAATAGTCATAAACTTTTTTAAGGACAGAAACAAGTACTCATATATAAGACACATTGAGAAACACCACAGGAAACATAGGAGACAAAATATAACGTGGTTCACCCATACACGGGCTAGTCCACAAAGGTTTGTGTGTGTATTATTTAACAATTCCCGAAGGGATTACATTCCTGCAACATGATTGTTGCTATCTTTCTGCAATCATATGATCCAATTACTATTCTACATTTACTTGACAACCCTTAAATGGTCTTATATACAAGCTTGAAGTTTCCTTCATTCTACTAGGGCTTCACCCTTCTTCATGGTCATATACAAAAAGAAAGTATATATCAACCAAGGTTCTAGTAAGAGAAAACATATATAAATTTGATATATGAACTAAGGGACATCTCCCTTTTCTTTAAAGGTACATTAAGAATGTATATATATATATACACTTTTCAATAGTAATAATAAGGACATATCTCAATGTTTTAAATCTTATATTTGAGAAATTATATACTTTTCCTTTAAAAACTTAAAGACATATTTTCATACATGCTTTTACTCTTAAAGATATACTTTAATATATTCTCTAAGCATAATCCCCTTTTTTATATATATTATCTAAGCATAACATCTTTTTAATAATTATCTAAGCATAACATCTTTTTCTTCTTTTTCTTTTGGGCCAGAAAAAAAAAAGCTATTATCATTTTAAGTATCCTTAGTATAACTTATAACAAGGATTAAGTTATAACCGGTGTGTCTACCTTACTTTGTAACACAAAAAGGTACGTATAAAATACACCCTAGACAAATCAATCCTGGTATCATGCTGTCTTAGATACGTTCCATGAAAAAGTATAATATTAATCATAACCTAAGTGACCTCAGGTTTAAAGATTAAATTTAAAGATAAGTTAGGATGGCTATTACACCGAAAATAATTCCATACCCTAATATAATATTAGGGAATGCCTTCTCACATTTACCAACTCAACCTAAACAAGACGTCAACTAAAAGCTATGCTATTCTGGTCGCCGGCGGTAGTATGCATTAAAAGAAGAGATTCGAGAACAAAAATAGATGATAACTCTCGGTCAGCTGGCATGCTAGAAGTCTACGTAGGAGGAGTTTAAACTCGGTTCAAAGAATTGCCAGGAATGCATCCCTCGGGGTTTAAAACAAAATGTAGAAATAAACTAACGTCGAGTCTTCTACTATAATCTATAGCCGGGCAGAGATCTAAGAATTGGAATCAGTTCTAAGACAAACCAAATAAAACTTGGGTAACCAAATTTCTGCAATAAGTTCATACCAAAAAATAGACAACGCCGAGATGGAGATTCCAACCATTTGTTTCTAGTATCATTTTCGGAGCAGGAAGAACAATCATATAACATAATGTGTATGTGTATCGAATTCTACACATAGGTATAACATACCCATTTCTGTCACCATGTTTATCCGCACCTTTACCCACCTGGAGGCTGAAGATTTGCGTCTAACTCTATCAAAATTTTACTCGTACTTCTATCAATCTGGGGCTACAGGGTTCACGGTTTACTTTGGAAAAATAATTACACTGAGCTTCTATTAATCTGGGTATAAGAAGAGACGGCCATCTAAGACTGTTGCGAAGGGTTACTATCGAAATCCCCTTTATGGCAGACTCTACCAGCATTTATACTCTTGCTAAAGTGCAGAAAAAGAAAACACTTATGTAAAAAAAAACAGTCATTTCAAAGATGGCAACCGCCAGGGTAACGCCCATGCAAAGTTTGTAAAATAGCTAGGGCAAGATTTAATAGTTCACCAAATGGATATCGATCTAAGCTAAATCGGGTGCCCTCCAAAGTTAATGTGAAATCTCAAGTCCAAACGTCAGTGGACGAACCTGCACCTGACTAAATACCAAACAGTATATATTTAATTAACCAAGAAATGGATCGATCTTACCAGTGTTTGCAAAGAACACCTGAATCGATCTCCCTTTGTTCCATCCTTCAGCTTCCTTTCGATAAGCGGAATCCAAAGACCGGCTTCCTCTTCCTCCTCCTTGACGCCTCCTCCCAGGTCTGTCCAACCCTAAATATCTATCGTCCCTTTATTATAACGATGGCAATCAAATAAAAGGAATCAATCCCTCCCAACACGATGGTGTCAGCATATGGAACAAACGTGGAGGCAGAAATCAAACGCGGAGGTCAGGTCATGCGCCCTCTACCCAGTTCTGATAAGCTCGATCCAGTATCTCGTGTGCATAGTATTGCTAACACACCTAAAACGACAACCTCTTAAAAACGGACATGATTATATGGATCTATATACTGAGAAGAGAGTTTTTCCTTTTCAGTAATCAACAGCCAAATGCGTGGGACAGAAATCAGTCCAATGCATTCCCCGGGTGATTGCATCCTACGGCAATATAACAATGAGGAAAATAAAATAAAGAAGATAACAATGTCTCCGGGATTACCGTCCCTTTTCCAATGAAATGATTTAAATTTTACACTATACTGAAGCGCGGGAGAAAACAAAATGCATCTGTCCCCCCATAATCTAAAATAGAAAACACCCACGATCTAAAAACTGTTTTAACCCTCCTCTTTTTGATTGACGTCTGGATCTTAAATCAAGGCTCGGTGCCACTTGGAGGAGATAATTGGCAGTCCACTAAAAATTGTCTGGCACCCATCACTTATTCAACAAGACATAATTAAGAGCCACTCTTTTAAGTAGGGAGTGCGCCAACCCCATAACTCTGCTTAGTTGGAGTGCTCCTTCATGAAGACCAACTTGCTGAAATATCTCAACTAGATTCTAACATTTATACTCCACTTATGAAATGTTATGAATGAAAACTTGTTTATCATCAAGACTATACGATTCCATGAATATAATTCTTTCGTTTTGTTTTTAATATAATCTACCCTTCAATACTTAACTAATCATTTAAGTATTGGTAGCCTCTTCATTTTTCTATGAAGGTACTTAGTATATTTATAGATAATAGTCCCTTTTTCACTAAGTAAAAGGTGTCCTCCCTTATAAAATGTTGAAATATTATAAGAGGTTAATAACTTTTATCCTATAGAAACATGATGTGCATACATATTATTAATAAATCCATTCAAATATTTATTCTTAGTAACCCTTTTCTTTTAGGTTATAGTTGGGTGTCTAAAAACTTTGGCCAAATATCATATTTAACTAATAGGATTTAAATAGTACCTAGCCTTAAGCTAGAAACACTTGGCCATTCATCCTTTACTAAGTATGCTTTCCATATTATTTGTATCTTATATATATATAATGCCTCTTTACAAATTTACTCTTTCATTATATATATATATATATAATTCATCATAATATTCTTTATATAAACTTGTCTTCTTCTTGCCTTGTATTCCAAGTGAGAATTTGAAAGTGAATTAGTCTATATAAAATTATAGAAAATGTCCCCAATATTCAGGTTGGAATTATATTAAGATAATTACTACTTTTCTTAGAATCATAATTAAATGTTCATCTTTCATGCCAAAATAGGGCTTTGCTATCCAATTTTTTTTTTTTTTTTGTTTACTCAGTTGGGAATTCAAGGTAATTATAATATTTACAAATGTGGATTAACCTTATTAGGTTTATTATGATTAGGATGTAATCCCTAATAGGTGAGTTAGGTATTTGTGATGGAAAGTAATCCTACTAGGATTAACTTATATCTTAACCCATCATAACTTGATATGATACATCATGACATGGCTATCCAACTCATGGCTCTCTAGTCGTTATCTTTTCTTATAGGTGCGTTTGGTTACTTATCGTTTAGTCCTATTGCCATTCTTTTAAACCTTCTAGGCTTAATCTAGGATTTATAAACATAACACTAGCTCGAGGTCCACTGATGGGGCCTTGGCCTTGAGCTCCTCACCATGGCCAATTACAACATAGATATTTATTTTTACAAATATAATAACAATAGGCATCGAAATTTAGGGATGTTACACACTCCACCCCTTAAAAATAACACCGTCCTCGGTGTTCAACGGTTTGTCTTTTGCATCCTTTCCCACCTTTCGCTTACTTTTGTTCTCATGCTTTGGTCTTCTTCACATTTTTGTGATTTTCAACAAGCTCTCATCACTTATATCCTGCACATTACACAGATCATACAAGATCTCCCAATGTTCTATAGCATATCATGAGTATACAAATTTCCAAAACAATAAATATTCATCATTCTTCCTCTTCCTTGAGGAATATTTTGCTTATTCCAGCATTCATTCATAACATTCACACATAAATACATGTGAGAGTCTAGCTACAAGACAATCATTATCATTATCTCATATCATAAAAAAATTCTTTCAACTGAACTTTGTAATCACTAAACCTCTTTGTACTTCCGCAATCATGGAGACTTGCATACAAAACTCTTATGTATTTTCTGCAATCGTGAAGACTTGCCATACAAAACATGAGTCTTCTGTAACTCAGCCGGAAAACCTCTGCATACAGCAGAAATATGACAGTCTTACTCTGCAACTCATTACATAGCTTTCCCTCATCGAATCTTCTTGTGGGCTCAGTTCTAACACCACAAGGAAAAAGTTTAGTCTCCTCAGAGAACCTCTTGTGTGCTCCGTTCTAACAACACAAGGAAAAATCGTGAGCCCTTCCTCTTCTCAATTCGATGGTTATAAAGTTTGCCTAGGACTTTTGGGTCAGTATGACATTCAACGAGCTTCCCACCTGCTCTGTTCCACTTCCATGGGGAACATGACCACAATTTTAGGGAAGTTGCACCCTGCAACAGCTAGTAAGTGAGTGCAAGATGCAGCCTCTACTTGAGTTCAGGAAATATTATTTTCCTCTCAAACCTTCTCATTTGAGTCCAAGAATTTTACTTAGTAACAATCATTTAGTATTTCTAGTATTCCACATGCGACAAAATAGTCACAAACTATTTAATGAATATATTCATCTATTTACCATCATATTCTATGCATTTTGATGATAACACATCATCAATCATAATTCTTATCACCCATCATGATTCATAAAATACTGTAAATAACATGTAAAGAAAATCATTACTTACTTTTGAGCAACAAGGCTCAATTTAGTTGTATAAGTCAATGTCCTTTTTGATCATGCCATCAGTTGGGATTAAGTTCACTCCCTAAAATGTTAGTACAAGAAAAAGTTTCTCTGCTTAAATTGCTCATCTTCTGAACATATTAGTTCCATAACATGATACACATGCTCATTCAATAACTTATGCATCAAATAATCAGTAGCTATCACTTCTAGCAACAAATATTTTACCTGATTATCTTCTTCATATCTACGAAGAAATATTTATGAAGTAACATTTATATGAACTAACAATCATGCATTGAATTTGAGGGTGTTCATCTGACTTTGCTTAATCAAACAAACTTACTTTATTGGAGTATACTGATACTTTTAACTCAGAGGCGCTCATAGGTAACACACGTGGTAAATGCAGAAAATATATGATACTTCTATAAATTTACTTATTAGTCAGCATGTCTCAAAATCTTTTGTTCTGTCAAGGTAATAACATATTTCAGCAAAGTTTTCCTTGTCCTCATCTATTTCTTCTAGTTTAGTACTTTACCAAAGAATTTTAAAATTTATGAATCAATAGTCCTATAAGAGATTTATAGTGCTTTTATTCCCTTTAACAAGGTTAACCGAGTTAATAAATCATAATACAAAATTTCGTTACATTCACATGTACTAAAATTATTTCCACTAAATATTCCGCGATAATCATGCAAGTACCTACATCTTTCTTCTAGCAAAGAGAACTTTCGACAAGGATAACATACCTCCTTCAAATGTTGAGTTACTTATCTTTATTCCCTTGAACCTGGATGACATTAACTCCTCGTCCATTCAAATCCCATGCATCCAGAAACAAAAGAACAATTTGATTAGTCAATTTTCATACCTATTTATTTCATACTGAGCCCATCAGGCCCGAGTGCTGTAACCTACAGCTCTAATACCATATGTCACGAACCCAAAATTTCGCAAAAATTTAAAACTTTTCGAAATGCCTAAAATGCCACTAAAATATATGCGGAAATATAAAGTGTGGGTTCACTTTCTTTAAATACTGCTTTACAAAATAATTAAAACTTTGCGACACTTATTACTGTTTACAAATGTCGTTATGCTAATCAAGGAAAAAGATATACGTTTTAATTTCAACTAAATAAATTCTGAACTTGATACGTCAACCATTTCTTAAATCTTGTGGGAAACACAAAAACTTCATTGTGTCTTAATATACATCTTTAGAAAGCATGTATATCTTTTATCGCACCAATAGAACAACCTAAATGGTAACAACATAACCATAATCATAAGGGAAACATATTAGCAATATACATCATAATCAACTTTCTAATGGATCAGATACTTCAAAATAGTCATAAACATTTTTAAGGACAGAAACAAGTACTCATATATAAGACACATTGAGAAACACCACAGGAAACATAGGAGACAAAATATAACGTGGTTCACCCGTACACGGGCTAGTCCACAAAGGTTTGTGTGTGTATTATTTAACAATTCCCGAAGGGATTACACTCCTGCAACATGATTGTTGCTATCTTTCTGCAATCATATGATCCAATTACTATTCTACATTTACTTGACAACCCTTAAATGGTCTTATATACAAGCTTGAAGTTTCCTTCATTCTACTAGGGCTTCACCCTTCTTCATGGTCATATACAAAAAGAAAGTATATATCAACCAAGGTTCTAGTAAGAGAAAACATATATAAATTTGATATATGAACTAAGGGACATCTCCCTTTTCTTTAAAGGTACATTAAGAATGTATATATATATATACACTTTTCAATAGTAATAATAAGGACATCTCTCAATGTTTTAAATCTTATATTTGAGAAATTATATACTTTTCCTTTAAAAACTTAAAGACATATTTTCATACATGATTTTACTCTTAAAGATATACTTTAATATCTTCTCTAATCATAATCCCCTTTTTTATATATATTATCTAAGCATAACATCTTTTTAATAATTATCTAAGCATAACATCTTTTTCTTCTTTTTCTTTTGGGCCAGAAAAAAAAAAGCTATTATCATTTTAAGTATCCTTAGTATAACTTATAACAAGGATTAAGTTATAACCGGTGTGTCTACCTTACTTTGTAACACAAAAAGGTACGTATAAAATACACCCTAGACAAATCAATCCTGGTATCATGCTGTCTTAGATACGTTCCATGAAAAAGTATAATATTAATCATAACCTAAGTGACCTCAGGTTTAAAGATTAAATTTAAAGATAAGTTAGGATGGCTATTACACCGAAAATAATTCCATACCCTAATATAATATTAGGGAATGCCTTCTCACATTTACCAACTCAACCTAAACAAGACGTCAACTAAAAGCTATGCTATTCTGGTCGCCGGCGGTAGTATGCATTAAAAGAAGAGATTCGAGAACAAAAATAGATGATAACTCTCGGTCAGCTGGCATGCTAGAAGTCTACGTAGGAGGAGTTTAAACTCGGTTCAAAGAATTGCCAGGAATGCATCCCTCGGGGTTTAAAACAAAATGTAGAAATAAACTAACGTCGAGTCTTCTACTATAATCCATAGCCGGGCAGAGATCTAAGAATTGGAATCAGTTCTAAGACAAACCAAATAAAACTTGGGTAACCAAATTTCTGCAATAAGTTCATACCAAAAAATAGACAACGCCGAGATGGCGATTCCAACCATTTGTTTCTAGTATCATTTTCGGAGCAGGAAGAACAATCATATAACATAACGTGTATGTGTATCGAATTTTACACATAGGTATAACATACCCATTTCTGTCACCATGTTTATCCGCACCTTTACCCACCTGGAGGCCGAAGATTTGTGTCTAACTCTATCAAAATTTTACTCGTACTTCTATCAATCTGGGGCTATAGGGTTCACGGTTTACTTTGGAAAAATAATTACACTGAGCTTCTATTAATCTGGGTATAAGAAGAGACGGCCATCTAAGACTGTTGCGAAGGGTTACTATCGAAATCCCCTTTATGGCAGACTCTACCAGCATTTATACTCTTGCTAAAGTGCAGAAAAAGAAAACACTTATGTAAAAGAAAACAGTCATTTCAAAGATGGCAACCGCCAGGGTAACGCCCATGCAAAGTTTGTAAAATAGCTAGGGCAAGATTTAATAGTTCACCAAATGGATATCGATCTAAGCTAAATCGGGTGCCCTCCAAAGTTAATGTGAAATCTCAAGTCCAAACGTCAGTGGACGAACCTGCACCTGACTAAATACCAAACAGTATATATTTAATTAACCAAGAAATGGATCGATCTTACCAGTGTTTGCAGAGAACACCTGAATCGATCTCCCTTTGTTCCATCCTTCAGCTTCCTTTCGATAAGCGGAATCCAAAGACCGACTTCCTCTTCCTCCTCCTTGACGCCTCCTCCCAGGTCTGTCCAACCCTAAATCTCTATCGTCCCTTTATTATAACGATGGCAATCAAATAAAAGGCAGCAATCCCTCCCAACACGATGGTGTCAGCATATGGAACAAACGTGGAGGCAGAAATCAAACGTGGAGGTCGGGTCATGCGCTCTCTACCCAGTTCTGATAAGCTCGATCCAGTATCTCGTGTGCATAGTATTGCTAACACGCCTAAAACGACAGCCTCTTAAAAACGGACATGATTATATGGATCTATATACTGAGCAGAGAGTTTTTCCTTTTCAGTAATCAACAGCCAAATGCGTGGGACAGAAATCAGTCCAATGCATTCCCCGGGTGATTGCATCCTACAGAAATATAACAATGAGGAAAATAAAATAAAGAAGATAACAATGTCTCCGTGATTACCGTCCCTTTTCCAATGAAATGATTTAAATTTTACACTATACTGAAGAGCGGGAGAAAACAAAATGCATATGTCCCCCCATAATCTAAAATAGAAAACACCCACGATCTAAAAACTGTTTTAACCCTCCTCTTTTTGATTGACGTCTGGATCTTAAATCAAGGCTCGGTGCCACTTGGAGGAGATAATTGGCAGTCCACTAAAAATTGTCTGGCACCCATCACTTATTCAACAAGACATAATTAAGAGCCACTCTTTTAAGTAGGGAGTGCGCCAACCCCATAACTCTGCTTAGTTGGAGTGCTCCTTCATGAAGACCAACTTGCTGAAATATCTCAACTAGATTCTAACATTTATACTCCACTTATGAAATGTTATGAATGAAAACTTGTTTATCATCAAGACTATACGATTCCATGAATATAATTCTTTGGTTTTGTTTTTAATATAATCTACCCTTCAATACTTAACTAATCATTTAAGTATTGGTAGCCTCTTCATTTTTCTATGAAGGTACTTAGTATATTTATAGATAATAGTCCCTTTTTCACTAAGTAAAAGGTGTCCTCCCTTATAAAATGTTGAAATATTATAAGAGGTTAATAACTTTTATCCTAGAGAAACATGATGTGCATACATATTATTAATAAATCCATTCAAATATTTATTCTTAGTAACCCTTTTCTTTTAGGTTATAGTTGGGTGTCTAAAAACTTTGGCCAAATATCATATTTAACTAATAGAATTTAAATAGTACCTAGCCTTAAGCTAGAAACACTTGGCCATTCATCCTTTACTAAGTATGCTTTCCATATTATTTGTATCTTATATATATATAATGCCTCTTTACAAATTTACTCTTTCATTATATATATATATATATATATATATATAATTCATCATAATATTCTTTATATAAACTTGTCTTCTTCTTGCCTTGTATTCCAAGTGAGAATTTGAAAGTGAATTAGTCTATATAAAATTATAGAAAATGTCCCCAATATTCAGGTTGGAATTATATTAAGATAATTACTACTTTTCTTAGAATCATAATTAAATGTTCATCTTTCATGCCAAAATAGGGCTTTGCTATCCAATTTTATTTTTTTTGTTGTTTACTCAGTTGGGAATTCAAGGTAATTATAATATTTACAAATGTGGATTAACCTTATTAGGTTTATTATGATTAGGATGTAATCCCTAATAGGTGAGTTAGGTATTTGTGATGGAAAGTAATCCTACTAGGATTAACTTATATCTTAACCCATCATAACTTGATATGATACATCATGACATGGCTATCCAACTCATGGCTCTCTAGTCATTATCTTTTCTTATAGGTGCATTTGGTTACTTATCGTTTAGTCCTATTGCCATTCTTTTAAACCTTCTAGGCTTAATCTAGGATTTATAAACATAACACTAGCTCGAGGTCCACTGATGGGGCCTTGGCCTTGAGCTCCTCACCATGGCCAATTACAACATTGATATTTATTTTTACAAATATAATAACAATAGGCATCGAAATTTAGGGATGTTACAACTCAATACAAACGCCATCGCAACCTGGGTAAAACATGACTCCCCAGGGTCTTCAAGCTGAACCCGCAATGATACGAATCTATCCATGTGATTACAAATGTCTTGACGTCGAACATGGTAGAAACCACTTGACTACCAGTCATTGATGTAAACCGTTAACAAGTGCGAGGTAGATAACCATTGATGTCAATGATTCCCAAGGTATCACAGTACATATCATCAAGCGTGAATAAATGAGTTGAATTCGAACATGAGATGAAATCTTTCAATCAAGAGTCAATGATGTAAACTCATGATGAAAGCGAGGTAACATGCCATTGAGGCATGCAGGGCCAAGGTACTTGATTGCTTTCTAGATTCAATCCTCGGATGATGTGTTGAAGTCGACAAGGATGAATCTGTCGAAGGAGGGCCATGATGAATCCCCCATCAATCGACACAAAACATGACAAAAGATGTGTAGAGTGGATCGGATGGTACAGTAACATGTGAGATCGACACAAAGTAACAATGACATGACGGCGTGTGTACTGACTGAAGATGACAAATGGTGAACATGTTCTTGAACATGGGCATGGCATGACTTGGCAGTATTGACATAATGAGTATGACGCAAACTTCTAATGCAATTGATAGTGGAAGCTTTCTCTGAATGACTCAGAGGAGTAATAGGACGCAGAAAGTAAGCGGGGACTCATAGACAAACAAATGACCCAAGTATTGTATGCAAATGCAAATGAGTGCCATGTTCAAGAACGATTATATACTGCCACTAAGGTATGTAACACAAAGACTTTCCTTTTTCCCCATCATGAATGATGAGTGCCTCACATGTTTTTTACGAGCTTGATGAGGGTAACCAGATGCTCGGTATAGCTCATCTCATAGATGATTCCAATCCCAAATATTTTCCGAACCTAGGATAGGAGGGGTTCGTCCCATGATGGGCCCTTCAATGTGAAAATTTTAACGAGTCCATAGAAGGTAAAGTCGGTTGTCATTTCATGTTTAGAGAGTCTGAAAAGAACTAAAGAAGACTCCAATGGTCCTTTTTCGTAAAGTTAGCCTCATCGCCCGAAAAAGGGTAAAACAACGTGGGAGAGGACTCTTCCAGTCATGGTTGGCTGGAGTATACCTTTTTCGTAATTGGTGCCTCCTAGTCTGAAAAAGGGGTAAACTATCACTAGGAAGATGACCATTCAAATACTTTAACAAGTGTGAACGCAACAAGTTCGCTTGGAATTCTTTTCATTTTTCGAGAGCCTGAAAAGAGCTTAACGGTAGACTCCGGGGGGTGTCCTTTTCTATGGGAGTTTAACGAGCCCGAAAAAGTGATAAATCATAACTCGGTACTTGTTCTCATGGCTTCGTGAGTAGGAGAAAAAATGAAAAGTAAACTCATCCTCATGCAATGATTACGACTAACCAAAAATAATAATGACAAAACGTTCAAAGGAGTGTTCATACCTATAGTGACCGTTGGTGATGCGAGAAATGACACAAAAGACCACTTTACGACTCCTGCACACTAGAGAAAGTGTCAAATAGCCCCAAATACGACGACAAACAGTTAAAACTATAGTAAATGGCCCAAAAGCATCTAAATATTTGAAAATGAATATTCTGTTCTATTTATAAAAAGAAATATGGGCCAAAGATAGAAAACATTGTTTCAATTTCCAATTTAGGTGGAGAAGTACCAATTTGGAGCCAAAACTTCCTTTGTCGATTACGGGAGCTACGATCCGCCATTTCACCAGCCGTCTAGATCAACTAGGCCTAAAATTCATCTAGCAACTTTCCATTGGATTAGTTTTTTATTTTAGGTCCATTTTTTGGGTTTTTTGATGATTTCATGGAGGGCTTTTGCGCCCTCGGCTCGTCGTAGGTTGCTCTTTCGGGACCTGCGACGAGACCGAGTTGTCGCAAGCCTCTAATGAGAGAGGTGAAATGTCATCGCACTATATGTAAGCATATAGTGCGACGGCAGAGAACCAAAATCCAAACATCAAAAAGAATCCAAAAATTGGACTTGTGAAGGTTGAAACAGGACCTAACAGTGTTTAAATGCCCTTCTTGGCAGGTTACCAGCTAGCTAATATGGTATTGGAGTGGTGAGAGAGAGAACATGAAGTAGAAGATGAACAAGCTGCCAACAATCCACAATGCGTGGATGCTTTGAGAAATTGTGGGTTTCTCAAGTTCTTTGAGATCCAGGGGATGAGATCCTAGATCCCACTACTGACACACATGCTTCAGAGTTGGGATGCAGCCCAACAATACATTGTGATCGACGAGCATATCCTCACGATATACATTGAGGATATCTACTTTCTTACAGGTTTGTCCTGAAGAGGGGACCCTGTACATCTTACTGGAACATGGGCCAGTGACCGTACAGTTGAGGAAATGGTGTCGTAGCATTGCATTGCTCTTTCTCGACCTTCCAGTGGGAAGATTCTCATCAGGTATGTGGTGAGCCACCCACTGCGTACCATATTGTTTACCATTACTAGAGTGGTGGGTATCCAAGCCCCACACATGGCTACTCGGACTCAGATGTTGTATGCAGAGGACTGTATGTCCCCCAGGGTTTTCAACTGGTGCAAGGGTCTCCTTGCAAACATCTGAGCTCAGCTGATCAAGTGTCGGAAAGGGGTGTTAAGTTTAAACCAAATAGACTAGCAAGATCACTGAAAGAAACATAATCACAAGATAGACACAAAATTTACCCTGGGAAACCCTCATGGGGTAGAAAACCCAGCAAAGATTTCCTCAATAAGATGATCAACCAAAATACAAGATGTGCTCCCTCCTTCTCTACCTCCTTAGCAGACCTCCCAGACAAGTGCGCTACTTTTATGAGTTGTGCAAGTGTGTCTAATGAGGAGCTCACCTCCTCTATTTATATTAGTTCCCGACTGACTAAAAACCCTAATGGGGCCGACCTCTCCTGGAGAAGTCTAATAACCCCTAAAATATAATATCAGGGCCGACCCCCACATGGTGGGTCTAATAACCCTAGTTACCACAACCCATCGGAAGAATAATCATCTCCGGATACATAATAGGGTTACCTCGGAGGGATGAAACATCTCCGGAATAATAATGTACAAATATAATATTCTTAGAAGTTACAATATTCAACACTCCCCCTTAACGAGAAGGATATTATAACAACGTCTGCAGGGGAAAGGAGTCATCGACTACATCATACATGATACATCTATAAATCATCAAAAGATTTCTTCAATTCATCATCATCAGTAACTTAACCAGTTACTGGAACATCAATGTCATCAGCATCGTCATCACACGATCATCAGCATCATCAGCATCGTCATCACATGATCATCAGTATCATCATCACACGATCATCAGTATCGTCATCACATGATCATCAACATCGTCATCACACGATCATCAGCATTGTCATCAGCATCGTCATCACACGATCATCAGTATCGTCATCACACGATCATCAGCATCGTCATCACACGATCATCAGCATCGTCATCACATGATCATTAGCATCGTCATCACACGATCATCAGCATCGTCATCACACGATCATCAACATCGTCATCACACGATCATCAGCATCGTCATCACACGATCATCAACATCGTCATCACATGATCATCAGCATCGTCATCACACGATCATCAGCATCGTCATCACACGATCATTTTACAGGGTGATCAATCCTACTCTCTTTAGGACATAGGTCCATGGATGATACAATCCAGATCAAGTTCCAGGATGATTAGTCCTTATTACTTTAAGACAAGTCTCGTGTCTAGGGACGATTCAATCCTGAGCAAGTTCCTGGATGATCAGTCCTTATCACTTTAAGACAAGTCTCATGTCTAGGGACGATGCAATCCCGATCAAGTTCCAGGATGATCAATCCTTATCACTTTAAGACAAGTCTCATGTCTAGGGATGATGCAATCCCGATCAAGTTCCAGGATGATCAGTCCTTATCACTTTAAGACAAGTCTCATGTCTAGGGACGATGCAATCCCGATCAAGTTCTAGGATGATCAGTCCTTATCACTTTAAGACAAGTCTCATGTCTAGGGACGATGCAATCCCGATCAAGTTCCAGGATGATCAGTGCTTATCACTTTAAGACAAGTCTCATGTCTAGGGACGATGCAATCCCGATCAAGTTCTAGGATGATCAGTCCTTATCACTTTAAGACAAGTCTCATGTCTAGGGACGATGCAATCCCGATCAAGTTCCAGGATGATTAGTCCTTATCACTTTAGACAAGTCTCATGTCTAGGGACAATGAAATCCCGTCACGTACATTTTGAACCTAGTTCAGGGACGATACAGTCCTATCTTCAAATTCTCGGAGACATCATGTCTATGGCTCTCTTTAGGACTGAAGTCCAAGGATGTTCCAATCCTCTTTCTTTCTCGGAGACACCTGTCTACGGCTCACTTTAGAACTTGAGTTCAAGGATGATGCAATCCTTTCATGTCCACGAGGGACTTCATTCTCGGAGACATCATGTCTATGGCTCTCTTTAGAACTTGAGTTCAAGGATGATGCAATCCTCACATGTATTCTCATCAATACATCTATCATCAAAAGCATGTATTCTCACCAATACATCTATCATCAAAAACATGTATTCTCACCAATACATTTATCATCAAAAGCATGTATTCTTACTAATACATCTAAGATCAAAAGCATGTATTCTCACTAATACATCTATCATCAAAAACATGTATTATCACCAATACATTTATCATCAAAAGCATGTATTCTCACCAATACATTTATCATCAAAAGCATGTATTCTTACTAATACATCTAACATCAAAAGCATGTATTCTCACTAATACATCTATCATCAAAAGCATGTATTCTTACTAATACATCTAACATCAAAAGCATGTATTCTCACTAATACATCTAATATCAAAAGCATGTATTCTCACTAATACATCTAACATCAAAAGCATGTATAAGTAAAAACTAAGTATTCTAAGCATAAGAGTCCTAAATCTAAATATTTCTAAGTATCTAGGTGTAGTGAACAAGTAACCTTATCATCGACCTTGTTGTTCGATGAGACAATCTCATCATCAGTGACTATACTACTCCCCCTTTCGAGGAGGGTCCTTTTGAACTACACCAAGCTTGTCTCGGAAGTATTCAAATTTCACTCAAGACAGAGGTTTGGTCAAGATATCAGCAATTTGATCCTCAGTGTTCACATACTCGAGCTTGATAGCTCCTCTCTGCACCATATCTCGTATATAAAAGTATCGGATCTCTATGTGTTTTGACTTATCGTGAAATACAGGATTTTCTGTCATCTTAATGCAGCTTTGATTGTCACACATAATCACAGTGGGATCCATTTCTAAGCCAAACACTCTAGATAATAACTTCCGAAGCCACATTGCTTCACAGCTGGCAGAGCAGGCAGATATATATTCTGCTTCAGCAGTACTGAGGGCCACACTAGATTGTTTCTTGCTAAACCATGAGATCATGGAAGATCCGAGACCATAACATCCACCTGAAGTACTCTTTCTGTCTGAGACACTACCTGCCCAATCAGAATCTGAGTAACCATGTAATCGGAGTTCGTGACCTCCAAGATAATATAGACCAAAATCTAATGTACCTTTTAGGTACCTCATCACATGCTTTGCAGCTATTAAGTGAACCTTTCTAGGCTCTACTAAATACTGACTCAGGGTATTTACAGCAAAGCATATATCTGGCCTAGTATTTGTTAAATACATCAATGACCCAATGATTTGTCTATATAGAGTTAGGTCTACTAATTCCGATGAGTCATTAACTAATAACTTCAAGTTGGAGTCCATGGGAGTGGCCATGGCTTTACACTCCAACATATCAAATCTTTTTAGAATCTCCACAGCATACTTACCTTGATTTAGAAAGATTCCTTTTGGTTCTTGCCATACTTCTAGACCCAAGAAGTAGTGCATTAATCCGAGATCTTTCATCTCGAATTTTGAAGAAAGCTTCTTCTTGATTTCAATAATCAGTTTCTCATTTCCGGTTAGAAATAGATCATCTACATATAACAACAGTATAACTGGTTCATCATCCATCACTTTAAGATAAAGATTGGGATCAACTTTACTCTTGGTAAAGCCCATGTTTGTTAAGAAATTGTCAATCCTTCCGTACCAAGCCTTGGGAGCTTGCTTCAAACCATATAATGCCTTTTTCAGTTTACGTACATGAGTCCTCCCGTCTTTAACCTCAAACCCTTGTGGTTGCTCTATGTATACTTCTTCTTCAATTACACCATTCAGAAAAGTTGTCTTAACATCCATTTGGTGTAATTTCCACTTCATCATAGATGCAAGTGCCATGATAGTTCTAATTGAAGTATACCTAGCAACTAGTGCAAATGTTTCTTCATAGTCAATTCCCTCCTTCTGAGAGAATCCTCTGGCTACAAATCTTGCCTTGTATTTTTCAATGCTACCATCTGCAGCATGTTTTATCTTGAAAATCCATTTGGAATAAACCACACTTTTATCTTTTGGTTTGGGAACTACATCCCAAACATCATTTTTCATTATTGACTGATATTCTTCTGTCATTGCTTCTACCCATTATTTCTTCTGGGATGCTTCTTCATAGCTAGTAGGTTGTTGATCTACAAGATCACACATCAAGGCCATATAGTTGGACACTAGCTTAGGTTTCTTTCTTTCTCTAGTAGAGCCTTCAGGAGCTCCATATCTTTCAGCTCCTTGAATAATATCTCTAGCCCATTCTAGCCTTCTTTTCTTAGATGAATCTATGATAGAGGGTTCTTGTGGTTCCAACATGTCATGATCTTCTGGTGAATCATCTTCAGGGATGTGCACAGCCTCTGTGATTCTAGGAGGTGTATCTTCTTCATAGATTTCTTCAAGTTGACACTTCCTGGATTTCTTGAGAGATGCTTCTTCATCAAATGTTACATCTCTACTTATTTCTATATGATGAAAACCTGGACTGTAGATTCTGAAGGCTTTGGATGATTCACAATATCTGACAAATATTCCCTTCTTACCAGAAGGATCCAACTTGGTTCTCTTTTCTTTTGGAATGTGGATGTACACAGGACACCCAAATATTTTGAGATGACTTACCTCAGGCTTCTTTCCTGTAAACACTTCTTCTGGAGTTTTGAATTCAAGAGCACTATGGGATAGTCTATTTTGCACATAGACTGTTGTCTTAGCTGCTTCAGCCCATAGATACATGGGTAGATCTTGATCATGTATCATAGTCTTTACAGCTTCCATGATGGTTCTATTTTTTCTCTCAGCAACCCCATTTTGTTGGGGATTGTAGGGAGTGGTTAGTTCCCTCTTAATTCCGACTTCTTTACAAAAGTCTTCAAAGTCCTTTGAAGTATATTCTCCGCCATTATCTGTTCTGAGAATCTTGATTTTCTTTTCTGAGAGATTTTCTATTAGGGCCTTGAATTCTTTGAATTTTCCAAAGACTTCATTCTTACCTTTTAGAAAGTATATCCAAGTCTTCCTTGAATAGTCATCAATGAATGAGATATAATACTCAAATCCACTTAGGGAAGTAGTGGGCATCGGTCCACATACATCTGAGTGTATTAGCTCCAGATTGTCCTTCGTCTTTGTTTCACTCTTTGGAAAAGGGTTCTTGACATTCTTCCCTTTCTTACAACCTTTACATGAGCCATTATGATCACCCTTCAGATCTGGTAATCCTATAACCACCTTGCTTACATAGGGTAAGGCTTTGTAGTTAATGTGATCTAGTCTTCTATGCCATAGCTCACTGGGGCTAGAGGTTTCATGAGCAAGGGCAACTTCTGAATGACCCTTGAGCTTATACAGACCTCCTTCTTCTTCACCAATGATAACTGCATCTTTAATTGATTTTCCTTTGGACCACATGAGTACTTGTCCATCTATGAAAGCCACTCTAAAACCTTTCTTATCTAGTGATGAGATAGAGAGTAGGTTCTTCTTTAAACCTTGAACATATAAAACTTCTTTCATTTTCAAGGGTGTTCCAGAATCAAGCTTGTAGCTTGCTTCACCAATTCTCTTGATGGGATATTGATAATCATCTCCTAGAGATACCTTTTGAGGTGAAGACTTTTCTTCAAGTCTTGAGAGAGATTTCTTTTGACCTGTCATGTGCTTTGAAGCACCACTATCAATGAGCCATGTGTCTTCTCCAGGAGACACAGATCCAGAGAGTGCAGAAAATAGGACATATTCTTCTCAATCTTTTTTCTTTACTTTAGATCTTTTCCTTTGAGGCCTTTCCTCTTCTTCTTCTTCTTCTTCTTCTTCCCCTACTTCTTCTTCACTATCATATTCTGCCATATGTGCATGATGTCTTTTGTGAACAAACTTCTTCTTCTTTTGTGGAAAAGAACAGTCTTTAGCATAGTGTCCTAGTTTAAGACAATTATAACATTGGACTATGGAGAGGTCTCTTTCTGAGTTTGAACCTCCTTTCCTTTGAATTTAAGAGAGGGTTGAGACCTTTTGTAGTTCACTTTCTTGAAGTGGCCTCTCTTTCCTCTTTTAGTGTGGGTGGCCAAAGCTTGGTCATCCTCTTTGAGAAGAGATTCTCTGTTGGCTACCCTAGCCTCTTCTTGAACACAATCCTCCCATACTACATCAAACTTCATGCTTTCTTTTCTGGCACACATAGTTTGTATGAATGATTCCCAAGGTCTAGTGAGACCATTTAGGGAAGTCATCACAAGTTCATCTTCATCAAGAGTATCACCAATGGCATCTAGTTGCTCCTTGATTTGGGAGACCCTTGAGAAGTAATCTTGAATGGATTCTCCTTTGTGCATCTTGGTACTTTTCAACTGAGTCCTTAGGTTCATCTTCCTATTGATGTTCTTTCCTTCATACATTCTTCCTAGGGCATCATACATATCCTTTGGAGTCTTCTTGGAGGCCACTTGGGGAATCAAGTGGTCTTTAATAGAATCAGCTATGATTCTCTTTGCCCTAATCAAATCCTTCCTATTCTTCTCTTTGGCTTCATCTCCTTCCGGTTCTGCAACTTCATCCTTGACATAATGAGCAAGATCATTCTCTTCAAGAATGAGACCAATTCTGTATTTCCATGCCCGAAAATTCTCTATACCTTATAGCTTGTCTTCAAGCTTAGTGTTTGGAGCCATCTTCTCTTGGGGGAGTCCAAGAGATAAGAGACAAAGTAGTGCTTACCCGGAAATATTACCCTTTTACTTTTTCGGATCCTGGGATAGAATTTCTGGTTTATCGCACTTTTGGTAAAACTAGGGTTTGACTTTCCCAGAGTTCTACCCAACCAAAAAGTTTGATCTAGGGCTCAAAAGATTGGTTTTGAGAAGGGCTATCTAGCCATGTAATCAGAATTTAACAATTCCAACTTTTTGCTGAAACCAATTTCTAGTTTATTGCACTTTTGGTAAAACTAGGGTTTGACTTTCCCGGAGTTCTACCCAACCAAAAAGTTTGATCTAGGGCTCAAAAGATTGGTTTTGAGAAGGGCTATCTAGCCATGTAATCAGAATTCAACAATACCAACTTTTTGCTGAAACCCTAATTTTCACCGGAGAGAGAGAGAGAGAGAGAGAGATATTCTTACCTTGTGAAAGATGTCCTATTCAGGCTGGCTCTGATCCCATGTTAAGTTTAAACCAAATAAACTAGCAAGATCATTGAAAGAAACATAATCACAAGATAGACACAGAATTTACCCTGGGAAACCCTTATGGTGTAGAAAACCCAACAAAGCTTTCCTCAAATAGATGATCAACCAAAATACAAGATGTGCTCCCTCCTTCTCTACCTCCTTAGCAGACCTCCCAGACAAGTGCGCTACTTTTCTGAGTTGTGCAAGTGTGTCTAATGAGGATCTCACCTCCTCTATTTATATTAGTTCCTGACTGACTAAAAACCCTAATGGGGCCGACCTCTCCTGGAGAAGTCTAATAACCCCTAAAATATAAGATCAGGGCCGACCCCCACATGGTGGGTCTAATAACCCTAGTTACCACAACCCATTGGAAGAATAATCATCTCCGGATACATAATAGGGTTACCTCAGAGGGATGAAGCATCTCCGGAATAATAATGTACAAATATAATATTCTTAGAAGTTACAATATTCAACAAGGGGAGCTCAAGCAGTTTGGGTATGGATCGATTATAGTATGGTTCCTCCTGGAGCGGGTCCCTCTTCTACGTCCGTAGTTTCTACTGGATGACAGGGATCCCAGAGATACTCACATGCTCAGATGGGCAGAGGTGATGACCCGCCATTGTGGGGGTCCTATCATTGGTTTTGGTCCCGAGTTCTTTAGCTGGCTAGAAGGCCAGTTACTTATGGTTGAGGACTTTCCATATAGTGGCACAGACTTCCGAGAGAATCCCAACTTGATGCTGCCGAAGGGTGCAGCATGGGGTGACATAGGTGAGAACAAAACTGCCCTTGTACTTTTTAGTTTTGTATATTATAACATTTTTTTGATGTAGTACTGACAAGTACATTATATGTGTGTGCAGATTTGGGCCCCGTACGGCCGGTGGGTCTCTCCCTTATGGCAAGGAGAGAAAGAGGTGGGGAAGTAGTCATTCCTGCAGGTGCTCATGCTGCCATCAAGGAGATGGAAGAGGTGTACAGGAACCTATCCCAGCTAACTATGGAGGTACCTGAGCCAACTATCGATGACTTGTCGAGGCACATGCAGAGATTTGGGGTTGGAGCATCCGTATGCTTCAACTCCTTACTCCGCAAGGTATCTTGGACTGTGGATTGTTTCCTCACCCAGCGACTACGAGCTCTTCGAGCTAGGGGTAGTGTACAGGTTAGGCGTCCAGCCTAATGACACTACTTACTTGTACTGAGAGCTTAGAGGCCTCAGATTTTGTACTACTGAAAGCTGTGAGGCTTCATATTTTGTAGAGACTTACTGAAAGCTGTGAGGCTTCATATTTTGTAGAGACTTACTGAAAGCCATTGTGCTTCAGATTTTGTACCGGCACTACTTTTGAGCGATATATATATATACAGACATTTTCGGCGATTTATACATTATTTGTTTTAAAATGATTAGTGATGTGATCTTGTTTACATGTTTGCTTCTAAATTATTTACATGTTGTGATGATTTTTCATAGTATGAGTATTATGTGTGTGCAATGTACCAATCCAAAATGAAATTGGTCATCGAGTCAGCAACTGTGTTTAACTCTCATGGAATGTGTAGGTACTGAATGGATTCAAATAACCCTTCCAAGAGACGTACTCATCTAAAGAGATGGATTAAGGTAAAATCACGGATGGCGTAAACCCGATTAAGATGGGAAACCACTAATTGAGAATCCATGTGGATGACAATGTGGTTCATACCCAAGGAAATGGTGTTAGCTAGGGTTCTGATTATTGCTTGATATTCTGCGGTGTTGTTGGTCGCAAACCCTAGACAACTTCCTCCTGAGCTAATGAGCTTGCCTGTAGGGGAATATAGTACCCAGGCTGCCGAAGCAATGTTGTGGGTATGCCGGCTAGGGCCGTCCGCAAATCCATAGCATGTCGCCATCTACACACGCAGACAGAACATGGTATAAGGAGTGGAAACAAGATCTAAATACACTCAAAAAGAAATGTGTCACACCACACAAAAACACGCCATGTACAGTATATACAAGCAATTCTATGCATGAGAGATCAAGGATAGTATCTCTTCAGGTAAAGCCCATTGTAGGGTTCACCTAAAGAGATTCCAGCATAATCTTCAAGCTCGTACGCACCTTTTTCCAACACACATTTTATAACGTAAGGTCCATACCACATGGACTCGAACTTCCCTGCTCTAGTTTGTCGTGCTTCTGGTCATAAGTGAGGACCAGGTCACCCTCGTTGAAGATACGAGGTTCAACTGACTTATCATATTGGGCTTTGATGCGTTTCTTGTGCGCTTCATTAGCAAGAGCGACATCTCAGCGGGACTCGTCAATTTTTGCTAAGTGCAAGAGATGTTCTTCCTCAGCAGTAGTGTTAGGAAGAAGTTCGACAACGAGTTGTAGAGACGAAATTTCACACTCTATAGGTAGGATAGCCTCCAATCCATATACCAATTGGAAAGGAGTGAAGCCTGTGGCAGTTTTGACAGAATTTTGGTAGGCCCATAACGCTGAAAAGAGCATGTTGTTCCAATTGGACTTATGTGTCCCTACCATCTTTTGGACCATAGTTTTCAAGACTTTGTTAATGGCCTCGACCTGTCCATTGGACTACGGGTAGTAGGGTGTTGAATTTTCATGGCAAAAACCCAACCTATTACTCAGTTCATCAACCATATTGTTCTGAAAATGAGAACCATGATCGGTAACTATTGCCTGAGGAACTCCGAACTGCGCTATTACATGATTGAACATGAAAAGTGTGGCAGTTTTGTCGTCGTTCTGGTATGTAGGCATAGCCTCGGCCCACTTTGTAAATTAATCCACAGCTACGATGATGTAACTATGCCCCTCGGCCAAGGTAGGCTTACAATGCATGAAGTCGATGCCCCATTTTGCGAAGGGGCCCATGGCAATAACCGGGTGTAATAGGGCGGGATGAGTGCGCTTCTTCGTATCGAGGTGTTGGCAAGGAGGACATTTCTTAATGCCCTCAATACAATCTTTGAAGATGGTAGGCTAGTAATATCTTGCGCGTAAAATCTTCTGGGCAGTAGCCATCCTAGAGAGGTGACCGCCACATGCCCCAGCGTGACAGTCATTGAGAACGTGTTCGGCCTCATCGTGAGTTAGACAATGTCGAAGAATTGAATCGACGCCACAACGATACAAAGTATCATTAATGATCAAATAATACTTTGCATGATGACGTATCTTACGACAATCATCGCGAGACAGTTGAGGATCGAAGCATTGGGTTTGAAGATATAACAAGATATATCCATACCACGGATCAGTCGCACTAATGAGAAACAATGATTCATCCGGAAAGGAGTCATTGTGCTCAACTTCTGCATCAGGACGGGGAAGGTCGCAAATAAGCTCAACAAACACCAAAGACTTCTTAGACTTGGCTTTCTCGAAAAGAAGATCGAATTCTTGCAGTATCGCGATCCAGTGTGCGTACTTGCCCCCAAGCACTTGACGTGTCAGTACGTGGTACATGGGGTTCGAGTCGACAATGATGGTGATGGTGCAGAGCAAGATATAGTGCTGGAACTTCTGGACGGCAATGACTGCCGTAAAAGCAAGTTTTTCGACATGTGAATATCTAGTTTTAGTGTCGGTGAGACCCTTACTCGCATAGTATATTACATGTTCCTGGGCATTTTGATCCTCCTGTACCAAAATCATGGCGATAGTGGTGATAGAAGCGGTGAGATATAAAATGTAATCTCGATAATAATTAGGCGGTTGGAGCACGGGGGCATGCGTGATGGCATGTTTGATACTATCGAAGGATTTTTGAGCTTGGTCGTCCCAAATGAATGGGGCGTCCTTCTTAAGCAGTTTCATATAACCCTAAGTCTTCTCTGTGAAATTACAGAAAAAACGTATTAAATAAGTCACCTTCCCTTGGAGACTTTGAAGTTCTGTAACATCAGTCTGGGGTGGTAGGTTGATGATGGCCTCCACCTTTAAGGGATCAATGCAGATCCCATCCTTAGAAACGATAAATCCTAAGAGGCGGTCGGACTCGACGCAAAAGATACACTTGTGAGGATTCTGACAGATATTGTACTATCTGCATCTGAGGAAAATGGCCATCAGATGATCAATGTGGAACTCGTGCTGCTTTGAACGAGCAGGCAGATCATCCAGGTAAGGTTCCACAAAGTCCTTAATATCGTGGAAGGCGTAGGACATAGCCTGCTAGAACGTGGCGCTAGCATTTTTAAGACCAAACGAGAGTTTGCGATATGCAAAGGTTCCCAATGGGCAGATGAAAGTCATCTTATGTTGGTCGGCTAGGTTGATCTCAATTTGGTTGTAAGCATAAAAGCCATCCATGAATGAGAAGATGACGGTTCCAGCACAGTTGTCGCTGATCTAGTCGATGAAGGGGGTCGGGTAGTTGTCTTTTGGACAAGCCCAATTAAGGTCCCAATAATAAACACAGACGCAAATGGTGCCCTACATCTTGTTCACAGGAACGACATTTGAGACCCAATTCATTAATGGGACAGGGTAGATAAAACCTGCCTTTAAGAGCTTTTCAATTTCTTCCTTAATTGCCGCAGTCTTCCACGGGTGTACCGGTCGCAACTTTTGGCGCACAGGTTTGATGTCGGGATAGGTTTTTATTTCATGAGAAACAATCGTGGGGTCTATCCCAGGAATCTCCTCATAGGACCAAGCAAATACGTCTTGAAATTGCTTGAACAAGGCCGTGCTAACAGTGATTTCTTTAGGGGAACACTTCTGGCCTATGCGAATGTGTTCCACTATACCTGGTTTCACCGAGATGTCTACCGGGGTGGTTGGCTCAATGTTGGCCAAGTTTCCCTCCGTGTTTGTAAGACATGTAAGAATGTGTGAATGAGGGGACGAGTAGATATCTGGTGAAAAGAGCGTGTGAATGTTGTCCTCTATGTACTCCAAAGGAGGAAGAAAAGATGACATATGATGAAGATCATCCCACGGAATGTCGCCAATATTCATTACTTCCATGATGGACTCGTCTGAATGAAAAGCCCGAAGTAAGAGATCAGGTAGAGATGATGTCCGTTGTAGAGAATAGGAAGGAGAGGACATGGATGAATGGTCCTCCGAAGCTATTTGGATAGCCTCATAAATACGTTCAGCAGGTGAAAGAGGCATTATGTCTCCAAACAGGTGTGTTGTGGCTTCGTCTGGTACAAGCCAAGCATCGTTAGAATGAGATGAAATCTTGGTGGAGACCATGTGCACAGTAGCAACATGATTAGGGGGGTCCGTGGCTGGAAAAATTCCCATGAGAGATGAATCTCTCAATAGGCCAACCCCTACACTCTCATACTATTTTGACATTTTTCCGATGGAAGGAACGTGGTCACTAGGGTGAGTAGTGGCGTCTGGTGTACAAAAGTCTAATTGGTCGATAGTAACAATCCGTCCTTGGTGGGGGAATTGTGTTGTGCGGAAGACTGAAGGGGCTACCGCCTGCATGGTGTAAAACCAATTTGAGACCAAGCAAGAGATTATAATCTATCGGGGCCGAGACTACTTCCACATTAATGGTTACGGTCTTTCCGCCCAACTCAATTGTGAGAGCTTGTAAGAGCCCATGAGGTTGAAAGCCACGCCCATCGAATGCTTTCAACGTGGTAGGAGAACGATTCAACTCAGGGGAGCCAATGGCTCTCCAATAGGCGATGGACATGACAGAAGAGGAGGCACCTTCATCCAAAAGAGTACGATGAACAATCTTCCGAGCAATGTTCACAGAAACTTGGAATGCAAGCTGGTGTGAGAGCCTTGACTTAAAGTTGTCAAGTCAGAACATGATGGTGTTCGAGGAATCCGGGTCGACTGCACCAATGGCCACAAGAAGAGTTTTGCGTTGATTAGGACAATTCTACAAAACTTCCAGGGTAGACATGGTGCAAGGAGCATGGGCCAAGTCTTCTACGATATTGTAATTTTGTGCCACCCGGGTGTTAGGATTGAAAATAGCTTTCGAATCGTACTTTTGGGCGAATGCAATATAGAATCTAAAGAGGGCTTCTCAATGGAGTTGATGGTACAGTGACATCAGTTAAGGAGTTGGAAGCTTTTTCAGTATTACTTCCAATGGATTCCTTCGAAGGGACCGGTTTGTAAGATCATGAGCGAGTATTCTAATTGATCGTCTCGTTACGCACCATGAGAACATGTGCGGTATTGGATGGTTCCCCCTAGGCTGGGGGGGTTTGAGCAATCATTTGCTGGTTCTGAGTAGGAAACGGATCATTGAGGACTGCGGGAGTTAGTTTTCCCTTAAGAAACTTTTGTACTTCGTCTCTATGGGGACACTCTTTGGAGAAATGGTCATCTCCACACAGTAAACAAGGATACTTTAGCTTCCATTTCTGCTTGGTATCGTCAGGAGTGCTCCTTTGTTCCTGCTGGGCAGAAGAATTTTTGGGTTTCCCCTTGTTCTTCTTTTTGCCGTTCGACTTCTAAGATGAAGCTGATTGAACAGAATTCACCTCTTCAGTTAGAGCAAGAGTGGTAGATTTGGTGGCAATGTGTCCATCCTGAGTTGGTAAGGGGGAAGACCATTGAAGGTTGGATGATCCAACAATACTAGAAGTAGGTTGGGTGTTAAGGGATCCAATGATTCCATCGGTTTGGAGTCCCTTATGTGGTTTCCCAGGGTCATTAACATCGCGGGGTGCGTCAGGTAGAATATCAAATAGAGTGACACATTGAGTGTAGACTAGGTCTAGCGGATGGGCACTCGCGTTGGCTTGTTCTTTGGTGACAGCACCTCACATGGCAACATCTCTTGCTATGGTGGGGATGAGGGATTTTGTAAACCAGTCTGCTAGGAGCTGATCTGGAATAGGAGCTTTAATGAGACGTCATCTCCTTCGCCACTCGTGGATATGATCCGAAATATGAGTGGCAGTATTCTGACGGAGTGAGGTTAAAATCTCAGTACCAGTCTCATACCGTATGGGCAGCTGGAAATGTGTCAAAAAGTTCATGGCAAGAGAGCCAAAATCAGGAAAAGAGTGGGGTGGCAACTCGATGTACCACCTGGTAGCCGAACCAGTGAGGGTCCTTTGAAACAATCTAAGATGAATTGAATCGTCCATTAAGGAATTAGATCAGATGGAAGTTTCACTGGAATTGGTGGCCAGTTAGATCTGTGATAAATGGGATCGTTGGTTAAACGGGACAGGTTAGGCAGGTCTAAAGTAGCCAGGAAGGGTAGCTATGGGTTAGGCTGCGCGTATTTATAATATGGATAAGGCTTGTAAGGGCCAAAATGACTGTAAGGTTTACCAGGAGGAAAATGACCGTAGGGGGGCATGCCGCATAGATCGTAAGGGGGTCCTCCACCATAAGGTGGTCCATTCCAATGAGGTGGGGGTCCACCGCCACCACCGAGAGGGGGTGTAGGTCCATAACCATAATAAGGTGGCCCACCACTGCCTCCGCTTGGAGGGGGTGGTGGACCACTTCCATCGCCAGAAGGATGGCCCGCTCCACCACCTCCACCATTGGAAGGATGAGGGTCTCCACCACCACCACCACCACCACCACCATAGTAATTAGGTCCTCCACTGCCTCCGCCTAGAGGGGGTGGTGGACCACCTCCGCCACCCGAGGGAAAATTTCCTCCTCCACCATGATAGGGTGGTCTCCTGCCACCTCCGCCGGGAGGGGGTGGTGGACCATTCTCGCCACCGCTGGAAGGGTGAGGGATGTTGTAGGTAAAATGAGGTGGACCTCTACCAAGGTTAGGCGGGGGCCCGCTGCCTCTAGCAGGAGGTGGGGGAGGGTCGATCGGGGGTGGTGGTACTTGGGGGATAGTCGGTTGGGGTCCGTGTTGCAACCCAGGTTGTTTCCCCCATAGAGTGTATGGATTCCTAGGATAAGGTATCCCATAGGTGCATTTTTGGGATTAGATTGACCCGGCATAGGGTTAACAGAACCTGGATATGCTTGACTCCATGAGGGTTGAGTTACATTGGATGGCCCCCCAACATGAGATAATCCCATGGTGGATGGTCTAGCGGGTTGGGAAGTTCCAATGGAAGGTCCGTTGGGGATCCCACTGCCTATGTTCTAGTTAGGAAATGGGGGTTTCCCCCCAGCCACAGTAGGTTGACCACTATTCAAAGGTTGAACCAACGTAGGTTGTTGACAAGCTACAGTAATAATAACATTACCAATAAGATAATCCGGAGGGATAGAGTATCCTCCCCTCAAATTTTGAGGAGGGGGAGGAACTGGTAAAGTGACGGTGGTAGTGACAGGTGTGTTGGACTATTGTCCTTCCACCGGTTGGTTCACTTGAGGCGCAGGACTGGACTCCTGCGAGGGTTGACCAGTCTTATTAGCGGTCTCGTGGGGGGGTACTTCAGGTGATCCGAAAGATATCAGATGATCAGCGATGTCTCAGTCGTCAAACCTTAACTGGAAATGTCTATTTTGAAACTCTTCATAGCGTTCTTCTCCTAGGAAAATCCGCCAGAGTATCAGGAAAATCAGCCAGAAAGGACGAAACAATGTTTCTTCTAAAGGTATGCTAAAAGAAAAGCAGTCCAGAAAAACCTACTCAAACTAAGGCAACAAGAAAAATTATGTGATAGAGTGGATTCAAAAGTCTGGAACCTCACGGGATTATCAAGGCATCACAGACCGCGATATACTGCAGGGTCCAACAATATGACGCGACAAGGAGGATTGGGACCATACCCTTGCCTACATACCCGATTACCTAGACAGTACGTGTGTGCTAATCTCCCCGAGTGCTGTTCTCGGTGTATTTCTTTGCCAAGATGGCCAAATGGTTAACTCGGTTGGTTTTAGGAATCCTAATGGTGTTTCACGATATACGCAAGGTACGTGGGAGCTCAAATCTGTAGTGGTGCTATCTAATGCACAATTGCTCAGCAAGAGACCTTTCGATATACTACTGAGTATGTGATACACCCTTCGATATACGCCAAGTACGGATTATGGTACTTGCTGGGTATGTGAAGGATCTCGATATACCGATGTACGTGGAAGACTACAATACCCTCGGGATACAGTGCTAGAAAATAATGATAGCTGCCACGCTTAATGACGCTGGAACACGTCTCTAACTTACACACAAGTTGCTAAAAATTTTACCTAGTTCTACCGTTAATTTTATCTTGGATGGTTAGGTGAATGCATGAGGTGAGTACATAATCAGAAGCATAATGTAATTCCTAGCTACATGCACGAAATATTCTTTTCTTTTAATAAATTCTAGCTATGGGAAGGAGAAATCTTTTTCCAATAGTATTGCCACAACAAACTCAATGCAGCACAATCCCAATTCAAACAAAACTTGACAATGAAAGTACTCTTTTCCTTTTATGCGAAACGCAAAAGTACGACATTACTAAACCAAATCAAAACAACTTTTTTCTTTTCTTTTCCTTTTCAAAGTAAAATGACCCTATGTGATGAAAAGAGAGGATTTTGAAATGAAATATGCAAGCTTTTCAATTTCAATTTCGATGATCTAAAAGCAACAAGAATTAAAAATGCATCTATCTTTCCTTAGCATGGAATCAATCTTTGCAAAAATTGAAATGTACTTGAGCCTTTCAAGAAAATGAGTGATTCATAATTCGAGAAAAACACAATAGATCATTCATTTATTCAATTTTTCAAAACATTCCAATGCACAACCATCTTTCTTCAATAATTTTTTGAGAAACAATGGGAAAGAAGCACTTTTAATTTTTCAATGGGTGTATCAAAGCAATAACTTGATAGCAACTTGTTGATGCCTCGGATGTGCAGGTTACTGCAAGGTGCTGGAAAGGTTCCAAGGCACACAACAGGGGGTGAAAACCCAGCCAAAGGCTTCGAAAGACCCTACGCAAGGGCAATTCTATCCTTGAGCTGTTTGGTGTGGTAATCACCCACGGATACAAAGGCCTCCGCTGGCATGTGTGGTTTTGATCCAAAATGGATCTGTCCTACAGAGATGTAAAACAAAGGTAACCAAACTCTAAAGGTTGATCTAAATCTTAGGTTAATCCTATCTAGAATGAAGTCTAAACTAAGTCAGATCTAATCTAACAGAGTGGAAGTTTTGTGTGTAGGGTAACTTGGTTTGTAAATTAATAAGTTAATTTAACCAGCTTAACATAAATGCAAAACCAGATGGTTAACTTATTACATCAAAGCATTATTAGATAATGACAATTATTGACAAAAACTTCAAGATTCAGTGCATCCAATGTTATCCTGTTGTTCCTTTTGTTAATTGAAAATTTAACCTGAACTGTGATACGAACTGCATATCATTTGTAAAAAATAAATAAAGATGTTGCATAAAGAAACTCATTCAACACATTCATACATTCAGATCATCAATAGTGATAAACCAAAATCTCAAATATAGGAATGTTAATTGTTTACAAATTAATAAACAATTACTAATAATAGACTTAGAGCAATCATCAAACTGATCAAAGAAACTTGAAGAGTGAACAAGAAAGTCATATGGAGAAACTTTACTTTATTAACACACAACTGTAATTCTGCAAAAACAGGGTGTGTCCAACGACTCCTCGCTGATTCGAGCTCTAAACTCCATCAACCTTGGCAACGTCTCCTCAGTTCTGGAAGAAAAATATGTCCAGCTCTGTCGAAGGCTTTCCCAAGTAGAGAAACAGTACAGAGTTTACAGAAACTAAATTTTCCTCAGCTCCATCGATACGTCTCTCAGTCGACTTGATGTTCCTGAAATAATCGATTACAGGGATGATTTTACCAACCAATTCCCTTTTCCCTGCTACGAGATGCTGCTGAAATCAATCATTTTTTACCGTGATTTAGTTAAACTGCTACGATCTCTTTACAATGATCTGATCTATTCCCTTCTCGTGAACCTCATCTATAGCATTTCCTTGCTTCCTAGATTAGAAAGCTTCATGAAATCTGTCGTGTAACAAAACAAATTATTAAGATTCAAATATTGCAAATAAACCAAATCTAAAATCTATGATCTAAAATTTAAAAATGCAATAATGGAAAATTATGAAATAAATCAAATGAAATGATAAATTGAAACAAAATTTCTTTCGCTGGTGGCCTTCCAATATTGATGCAACCTCTGCTCCATAAATTATGTACGGGTCGATCTGCTTGTGTGGAAATTCGATGCTCTTTCTCTATCATGACACCTCTTCGGTATTACGATTTGGAGAGATCATTAAAAATGACTCCCTAAAGAGTTGGTGTTAGTTTCAAGTAAATGACATGCCACCAATCAATAAGGCAGTCGGGGCGGAGAACTGTTACACTTCATGTCAATGCTTAACTTCTTTTGCAAATCGTGATAACTCCACATAAATCTGCCTTTTCTTGTGCTAACATGCGCATCCTACAATCTCTCAACTTCCTCGATAACCTGGCAGTTCATTGCTGAATGTATGACTGGTGCACAGAAACCAATAGTTAATAGGAGTTTATAATGGTCTTTAATATTAAATTGATATACGTGGCCACTCTAATCATTTGGCGGATTTTGTTGTTTAATTTAGTGGAGAAAACCATGTAATCTGGTAGACAGGTAAACAAGCAGAGAGTGTTTTCTTCTGTAATGGTGGTAGGCGGTTCTTGCCGTTGATACCGTGAACACAAGCGGAAATAAAGTTTGAAATCTACATAATCGTGCCTTCTTATTTGTGAAACGATCATACCCTCAAAGGCTGCGATTTGGTGGATGAAATTCCGGAGGACAAGATAATCTTGGTATTGGATTCCATGATCCAAAACTAAATCTCTTGCAACAAAAACTAGAATTTATCCCTTACTCTGCGGCTCAGTGCAAGCTTAATTGTTCTAGTTTGTTGGTGAAGAAATCCAGAGTTCTTTGGTTCAAAACAACTTGGTGCACCATTTTCTGTTTGAGAAATAAATACAATCTCTATGATAATTTCCTGTGTTGAACCTCTTGCTTATTCATTTGTTGGCACGTACAGGAATCTTTACGATAGCTTCTTTACTCCACTTGTAAAACTAATATGTGAACATCATTTGATGAGCCATCTCAATGATCTTGAACGTTACCTGTGCATACTCTTTCACATTGCTGGAAATAAAACAAAAATCATTCACTCCTTCATCAAGAGAGCTTTAAACAATAATATTTTATATGCAGAGTTAATGCTCCAGGGTTCAGCGTTTAAATAGAATGAACTGAAATGGTGAGAAAAGCATTTAGCATTTGAAAAAGATTTACATTCAATTCAACCACTTCATCACATTTCCCTAAGGGTTCATCAAAGTCCATGTAAAAGGAATATGAATTCTTTTGCATAAAAATAAGGATCAACCATAAAGTAGCATAAAATTCATATTTATATAAAGGTAATGGAAAAAGTCTCAATAATCAATTATTTGAATAATCACCAAAAGTTAACATGAATATGCATAAACATATAACTTTTATGATTGATACCAATATGAGACTGTATTTTTTTTTCTTCTTGCGAATTCATGACAAATATTCATAAAAAGAAACATTTTAATTCCCTTTTTTTTTTATGCAACCAAGTCTGAATCAAAATATATAATGTGATAACCCCAAAATGATTTTAATGATTTTTTCATTAGAAAACGAATATTCATGAATTTAAGTCTTTTCTTATTCTCCCAATGTCTTCAAAAGAAATATATATATATATCTTCTCACACAACTTTAATAAAAGAAAGTAAGATTTGATTCCATTATGTTGTGGAGAAGGATATAACAATAAATAGTAAAAGATTACAAAAAATTGACATTGAAAATGATATAAAAATATTAATTCAATCATGAAAAATCAAGATGTGAGATCAAATTGTAAAAACTCAAATAAGGGCATGTAATTTTTACTAAGTAACTTGGAAGTCATAAGATGAATAGGACAAGGATTGGAAAAACTACCAAGTTCTTATAAAATGGGAACCAAGGCAAAGAAGAAGCACTGAAGGATCAGAGAAACCAAGCCATGAAACCACATACCAAATCAAGCCACATAAAATGAAATAAAACAAAAATTTACATGGGGGTTTATTGGCGAGCTTTATTTAGGAATCCCGAAAGCGGCAACCCAAAACTTTCGGGTTGCGGGTTTCGGGAATGGAAACAACTGAAAACTGAAAAGCTTTTCCCGAAAGCCGCAACCCGACACTTGCAGGTTGCGGGTTTTGGGAACATGCAACAAATGTAAATCAAAAACCAATTCCTGAAAGCCAAAAACCGCAGATGCGGGTTTCGAGTTTCGAGTTTCGGAAAGAATATTTCCTAAACTTATTAACAACAAAACTGCAACCTGCACCTATCGGGTTGTGGGTTTCGAGATTGCAAAAACCGAAAACTAAAAACAATGATCCCGTAACCCACACCTGTCGGGTTGCGGGTTTCGGGTTCCCATAATGTCAGGTTTCGGGTTGACGAAAGCGAATTACAAAATACTCAGACTTTGCGCTTTCTCCGAACCAAAACACCTGGAAAAATTATTCAGAAGCATGGTAAACAAGCAGGCAAAAAGCATGGGTAAGGGATCTTTAAGATGGAAATCAAAACTGATATTACCAAGAAAAATCACCCAAATACCTTTTCGTTTATTCAAAAATGGGGCTCCCATTCTTCATCTAAGCATGGGATCTGTTGTGGGCACAAAAAATGGTGACATGCTGGGACGAACCAGTTATCTTTGCCTTACAGTATTGAAAATTATAAAAATTAGGGACAAAGATGAAATGCCTTCTGATGCTAAATTTCAAATAATCTGAATAGTAGCATCACTGAGTGATATAGTATTGGTCAGACTTCAAAGCTTCTAAAACATCCAAGTCATTCCCATCATTATCCAAAAAACTTTTTTAAAGATAAACTCATTTTTCAAAATAAAATATGCACAAGATGTAAGAATTAAGAACTTTACTGGGAATTAACCTCAAGAAATCAAGCTAATCATATAAGACATAGCATCAAGAAATGACTCCAATACCACAGGCAGGACCCTACAGCCAGCCAGCGTCTATAGCCACGACAAGGATGCCTTTTAACCCAATAAGTTGCTTTTATCCCATCCACTAATTAAATAGACAAAGCTTATCAATCTGTGTTAAATATTTGCATCTTGGGAAAGAAACTGGAAACCACTGTCCTGACTTGGTGATCAGGTTGTGACAGTGTCATTCACACCAAATTATAGATAATGAGCGGGCTGGCTCATGATGAGACCCCCCATATTGCAACCGTTTGTGCAGCTACAAGCCAGTATCTTGGCTTGCTGACCAGATTTTGATAAAGTCATTTCGTAAGAAGGCATGACCATGAGCAGGTCAACTTATGATAAGACCTCCTGTTTCCCAGCTCATTCCCGGAGATGTTAAAGAAAATGATTGGGCTATGTTTAATGTTAATCTCATAAGAGATTGTTTAATGGATGGGGAAGCGACTATACTCCTTAAGAGTAAGGATGGCGTAAGAAATATATAGATTTACTAATATTTATAGATTTAAACCTTCTTTCCCGAAGCTAATTCCCTTAAAAGTAACTAAATTCAAACTTTTATGTTGAGTTAAAGATAAAGTTCTAAGGATAATGATGAAAAAATTCAAACAAAATTATCAGCACAGTCTTTTATTGATTTTTCACAATCAGAGATTAACTAATCAAAACATTTGACTTCCAGCAAGCAGAAAACATTTATAAAGATTTCCTTTATAGATAAGATTTCAAGACTGTAAAAGAGTGATAAGCCTTTTATTTTAAATGATAAAAATCATGAAAAACATCAAAACAAACCAACAAAAAAAGAAAATGTGGTAATGATAAAATCAAACATATATATACAACTGAACCAAAAGTAAATCAAAATCTCACAACTATATAGTTACTAAAAGAAAATTTAGTGACTAAAAAATCTTGTTTTAATAAGTCATGAGACATTAGATTCAATCAGGTTTATTTATTTATTAAAAACAAATAAAGAAGCCTAAAGATTAAACTAAATTGAAATGTGCAGTTATGAAATTAAGAACACTCTTTAATTCCATTTCATATTAGGAAAGAATGAAAATTTATGCACTTTTATGAAAATGTTGTCTCAAAACATTTCATGATAAAGTCATTATAATTTAGGAAATGAAGATATAACTTGAACATGAATGTTTTAATGTAAATCCAATTATAAACAAGAGCATGAGTAATGAAAAGTAATAGAAGATAAAAATACTTCCCTGAATGCGTTTGATGAAGCCTCGATTTCAGTTTTGAAACTGATGTATCATCACAACTGCTTTATTAACAAAAATTTAAACCAAAATTAACTAACTTATCCCTAAATCCTACTTGTTGAATATCACCAAACTAAGTGAAGTCATATCTCCAATGTAACCATTTATGTAACTTGAAACCTGCAAAAGGAAACAAGTTGTGTATTAGTATTGGAAATAGCAATACTTCAAATGAAAACATAGGACAAATCAAATCAATTTTCTTATGTACAAAGAATGAAGGATGATATGGAAACTTTTTGATAAAAGATTCTTCCAACCAACCCAAAATTAGATCATAAAAATCATGTTGGAAGCGATATGATGCCTGTAATGCATTCATAGAGAAAATTGATATCTTATGAGGATCATAACTAAAATGAATCTTATTAGGAATATGATTAAAAAATTGCGAAAGGGATTCGGTGGAAAATGAATTCTTTAAGACAATATCATCGTTAATAAAATGACAAATTGGTATTACCTTGAAATTGATCACCTCATTTTGTCTTTCAATTTGAAGCTTAGAATTCATGACATCAAATCCAGATGTAGTCATCATGTTGCAAAATAGACCAATGTCTAATACAATATGAGAAAATATTGTATCCCTTTCCATTTTACAGATTGAATCATAATCCTTAATGACATGAGATGAAATAGATGAAGATGCATTTATTGCATGAGTAATGGTAGTAAGGTTATTATTATCCTCTTCGTAACAATTTAGAGATAAACCAGATTGAATATAAATATGTCCCTTATTCTTAAAAGACTTTCTTTGTATCCTATCAAAATCTAACCATAACATAGTATTAGTTTGTAATATATGATCATAAAAAATATCTGGATACAAAGGGAAATAGGTTTCAAAATGTAAAAAATTGAATGCTTCCATATTGATAAAATTGCTTTCATTAATAGTTTCCAGAGAAGCATAATCAGTAAAAATCTGATCTAATAATGAATTTTGTGAAAGAACGAGGGGACCCGATTGATTATGAGAAGAAGATAATGTAATATCAATAATAGAATCATCATTAGCACATTCAATTACAGGATCTAGAATCTTTGATTCTTCTTCCATCATATCATCTATAACAAGAGTTTTGGGATCATTACTTCATATGAGAGTTGAATTGCAATCCTTATTCTTTTGTTCCTGAACCTGTGTATCGCAAAATCTTAACTCTTTTTCATGCACAACAATCTCATTATTTTGATTGGAATTAACAAGATTAGATCCTAAATCAACATTGACTGATGAACTAAGATAATTATCAATATGCATGTCATTAATTTTAAATTTATCATTCTTTTCCAAATCAAGTATATCAGAGAGAGAATTAAGATGGAAAAACCAATCAATTGTGTCTTTTTTAGAAAGTTGGTGCCTCTCATGAAACCTGCAACATATTACCATAAATCTAGAAAAGAAATCATCAAGAGATTCATCTTTGCATCTACGAAGATTTTCTAATTCAAAGCCAAGTTTTCTGTAACTATAAATCTCATGAGCACTAAGAAATAACTCTTTGAATTGTTTCCATGAATGAATAGATTTAGCTGGTAGAAATTCATACCAACTCCGAATTCTTCCTTCGAAAGTAGTGGTAAAAATTCTGCATCTCTCATTCTCATTAGATAACTTTATAAAATCAAAAAAGTAATTAAATTCAGAAAGTTGCTGAGATGCAGAGATCTTACCTTCTCCATTGAAGCTCAATCGTTGCAAGAAATTAGTTGTCTCTCTAGAAATACTTCCAGTAGGGCTAGGAAAACTGAAAGCATGATCTAGAACAGTGATATGAGCCATTTCATAAAAATAAATAAATGAGGTTGAAGAAAAACAACTCAAAAGGGCTTACTTGTTGGTTGACCCTCCTTCTAGTGCCATTTGTTGATGCCTCGGATGTGCAGGTTACTGCAAGGTGCTGGAAAGGGTTCCAAGGCACACAACAGGGGGTGAAAACCCAGCCAAAGGCTTTGAAAGACCCTACGCAAGGGAAATTATATCCTTGAGCTGTTTGGTGTGGTAATCACCCACGAATACAAAGGCCTCCGCTGGCACGTGTGGTTTTGCTCCAAAATGGATCTGTCCTATAGAGATGTAAAATAAAGGCAACCAAACTCTAAAGGTTGATCTAAATCTTAGGTTAATCCTATCTAGAATGAAGTATAAACTAAGTCAGATCTAATCTAACAGAGTGGAAGTTTTGTGTGCAGGGTAACTTGGTTTGTAAATTAATAAGTTAATTTAACCAGCTTAACAGAAATGAAAAACCAGATGGTTAAATTATTACTTCAAATCTTTATCAGATAATGAAAATTATTGACAACAATTTAAAGATTTAGTGCATCCAATGTTATCCTGTTGTTCCTTTTGTTAATTGAAAAATTAACCTGAACTGTGATACGAACTGCATATCATTTGTAAAAAATAAATAAACATGTTGCATAAAGAAACTCATTCAACACATTCATACATTCAGATCATCAATAGTGATAAACCAAAATCTCAGATCTAGGAATGTTAATTGTTTACAAATTAATAAACAATTACTGATAATAGACTCCGAGCAATCATCAAACCGATCAAAGAAACTTGAAGAGTGAACAAGAAATTCATATGGAGAAACTTTACTGTATTAACACAACTGTAAGAAATTACAGTGTCTGCAAAAACAGGGTGTGTCCAACAACTCCTCGCTGATTCGAGCTCTAAAGTCCATCAACCTTGGCAACGTCTCCTCAGTTCTGAAAGAAAAATCCATCCAGCTTTGTCGAAGGCTTTCCCAAGCAGAGAAACAATACAGAGTTTACAGAAACTAAAGTTTCCTCAGCTCCATCGATTCCCCCTGGCAGCAGTGTCTCCTTAGTCTCCCTTTTCCAAGCATAAATGCACAGAAGAAGGAATTAGCAGAAAAATTACAATTTCTCTGGTCTACAGAGACCACCCCCCTCTCAGTCGACTTGATGTTCCTTAAATAATCAATTACAGGGATGATTTTACCAACCAATTCCCTTTTCCCTGCGACAAGATGCTGCTGAAATCAATCCTTTTTTACCGTGATTTAGTTAAACTGCTACGATCTCTTTACAATGATCTGATCTATTCCCTTCTCGTGAACCTCATCTATAGCATTTCCTTGCTTCCTAGATTAGAAAGCTCTGTGAAATCTATCGTGTAACAAAACAAATTATTAAGATTCAAATATTGCAAATAAACCAAATCTAAAATCTATGATCTAAAATTTAAAAATGCAATAATGGAAAATTATGAAATAAATCAAATAAAATTATAAATTGAAACAAAATTGCTTTCGCTGGTGGCCTTCCAATATTGATGCAACCTATCTCTGCTCCATAAATTATGTAGGGGTCGATCCGCTTGTGTGGAAATTCGATGCTCTTTCTCTATCATGACACCTTCTTCGGTATTACGATTTTGAGAGATCATTAAAAATGACTTCCTGAAGAGTTGGCATTAGTTTCAACTAAATGACATGCCACCAATCAATAAGGCATTCGGGGCGGAGAACTGTTACACTTCATGTCAATGCTTAACTCCTTTTTCAAATTGTGATAACTCCACATAAATCTCCCTTTTCTTGTGCTAACATGCGCATCCTGCAATCTCTCAACTTCCTCGATAACCTGGCAGTTCATTGCTGAATGTATGACTGGTGCACAGAAAATCCGATAGTTAACAGGAGTTTATAATGGTCTTTAATATTAAATTGATATACGTGGCCACTCTAATCAATTTGGCGGTTTTTGTTGTTTAATTTAGTGGCAGAAACCATGTAATCTGGTAGACTGGTAAACAAGCATAGAGCATTTCCTTCTGTAATGGTGGCGGGCGGTTCTTGCCATTGATACCGTGAACACAAGGCGGAAATAAAGTTTCAAATCTGCATAGTGGTGCCTTCTTATTTGTGAAACGATCATACCCTCAAAGGATGCGATCTAGTGGATGAAATTCCGGAGGACAAGATAATCTTGGTATTGGATTCCATGATCCAAAACTAAATCTCTTGCAACAAAAACTGGAATTTATCCCTTACTCCGTGGCTCAGTGCAAACTTAACTATTCTAGTTTGTTGGCGAAGAAATCTAGAGTTCTTCGGTTCAAAACAACTTGGTGCACCATTTTCTGTTTGAGAAATAAATACAAACTCTATGATAATTTCCTGTGTTGAACCTCTTGCTTATTCATTTGTTGGCACGTAGAGGAATCTTTACGATAGCTTCTTTACTCCACTTGTAAAACTAATACGTGAACATCATTGGATGAGCCATCTCAATGATCTCGAATGTTACCTATGCATACTCTTTCACATTCCTGGAAATAAAACAAAAATCATTCACTCCTTCATCCAGAGAGCTTTAAACAATAATATTTTATATGCAGAGTTAATGCTCCAGGGTTCAGCATTTAAATAGAATGAACTGAAATGGTGAGAAAAGCATTTAGCATTTGAAAAAGATTTACATTCAATTCAACCACTTTATCACATTTCCCTAAGGGTTCATCAAACATCCACGTAAAAGGAATATGAATTCTTTTGCGTAAAAATAATGATCAACCATACAGTAGCATAAAATTCATATTTATATAAAGGTAATGGAAAAAGTCTCAATAATCAATTATTTGAATAATCACCAAAAGTTAACATGAATATGCAGAAACATATAACTTTTATGATTGATACCAATATGAGACTGTATTCTTTTTTTTTTCTTGGGAATTCATGACAAATATTCATAAAAAGAAACATTTTAATTCCCTTTTTCTTTATGCAACCAAGTTTGAATCAAAATATATAATGTGATAACCCCAAAATGATTTTAAATATTTTGTCATTATAAAACGAATATTCATGAATTTAAGTCTTTTCTTATTCTCCCAATGTCTTCAAAAGAAATATATATATCTCTTCTCACACAACTTTAATAAAAGAAAGTAAGATTTGATTCCATTATGTTGTGGAGAAGGATATAACAATAAATAGTAAAAGATTATAAAAAATTGACATTGAAAATGATATAAAAATATTAATTCAATCATGACAAATCAAGATGTGAGATCAAATTGTAAAAACTCAAATAAGGGCATGCAATTTTTACTAAGTAACCTGGAAGTCATAAGATGAATAGGACAAGGATTGGAAAAACTACCAAGTTCTTATAAAATGGGAACCAAGCCAAAGAAGAAGCACTGAAGGATTAGAGAATCCAAGCCATGAAACCACATACCAAATCAAGCCACATAAAATGAAATAAAACCAAAATTTACATGGGGGTTTATTGGAAAGCATTATTTAGGAATCCCAAAAGCCGTAACCTGAAACTTTCGGGTTGCGGGTTTCAGGAATGGAAACAACTGAAAACTGAAAATCTTTTCCCGAAAGTCGCAACCCGACACTTGCGGGTTGCGGGTTTCGGGAACACGCAACAAATGTAAATCAAAAACCAATTCCCGAAAGCCGAAAGCCACAGATGCGGGTTTCGGGAAGAAGATTTCCCAAACTTATTAACAACAAAACCCGCAACCCACACCTGTCGGGTTGCGGGTTTCGGGATTGCAAAAACTGAAAACTAAAAACAACGATCCCGCAACCCGCACCTGTCGGGTTGCGGGTTTCGGGTTCCCAAAATGTCGGGTTTCTGGTTGACGAAAGCGAATTACGAAATACTCAGAATTTGAGCTTTCTCCGAACCAAAACACCTGGAAAAATTATATAGAAGCATGGTAAACAGGAAAGCAAAAAGCATGGGTAAGGGATCTTTAAAATGGAAATCAAAACTGATATTAGCAAGACAAATCACCCAAATACCTTTGCGTTTATTCAAAAATGGGGCTCCTGTGCTTCATCTAAGCATGGGATCTGTTGTGGCCACAACACAACTCTGCTCTTAGACGTAAATGACTGAAAATAAAACACTACTTGCAACATTCAGTACTCAGAAAACTCAAGAAGAGACAAGCACTCAGTCAGCTGAAAATGCATAAGACTCAAAATCAAACAATAGCAAGCAAACCAAGCAAGCAAAGCTCGAATCAAATGTAAATGAGGTCTGGAGGTTGATCTAATGCGACGATTAGATCAGGGATGGAAGGAAGGGAATGCAAGAGCGAACGGATGAAGGTGGAGGAGACAAGAGTATCCACCACTACCGACTCTCAAACTTGTCCAAGACGAAACCCAAAGTTAATCCAAATGAAACCAAACTCTCAACACACAAATCATAAATGGGGTCTCTGGCTAGATGTTCCAGCACAGAGGGAGTTCATACATCAGACCAAGGTTCAAATTGTCCAATGAGGGAAGGGATGCCTGCATGCCAATTTTTGACAAATCGGTGCACTCTGCCCTTACACACAGTGCAACGTCGCAGTTTGCCTTCACCGTAGGTGTGACGATGTCGCAGTATACCAAATGCAAAGGATGCGATGGGTGACTAACAGGTGAAGAACAGAGGCCAAGAATGACACAGTGTCTCTCTGTTTCCACTACCCAGGTGCGACAAGCAAGGTCTAGATTCAAAAATGAATCAAATCTCTCAACAATGAACCATAAATAGGATTGAAAATGAGTAGTATAAACTCAGAGGAAGTAGATTAGAGTCTTCAATACGAAGATCTGATAGTGAAATCAATCCCAAGAAGTAAATGGCAAAAATAAAAAAGGCTTGTGTCACGTAATCAACTAAAAATGACTCTCAGATTAACGACCACTAAACAAACTCTATATACTCCCCAGTATGGTTGCTAGATTTTTTATCGGACAATCCACTTGATCAGACGCGAGCAGGATCTCCCTAGCTCAAAGTGAGTCTAGAACAAATAGAACATACTACTAATGCATTTCCTAGATCTACTTAAGGATCGAGTACTAGATGTCTTACCTTTTACTTCGCAATCCTTCCTCCCTAATGCTGCTCCACGTCTCACGATCATCAAATCCAAGCTGCAAGACCTGTCAAGACAAAGAAACAAGAGAAACCAATAAAAGACATCTATACAATAAGAGATCTAAGTGAACAGTTAAGCAGGTAAACTACTCAATATCATTGCACACATGAACAATATTGGTGGAAAGAATTTGTATTACTGTAAATAGAGGAGTACATGATAGAGATATAGAACAACAACCAAGGCTTAACATTGTACCCCTTCTCTGACCAAGCCAATTGCCATATCCTTCCAAGGAAGTATGAGTTCTCCAATAGGTGAATGGAGGTGTCTTAAGAGTGATTTCACCAGCATGTAGATACCATAGTCTTCCTCCCCTTGGAATGCAAGTGAGCTTCAGTTATATAGGACTAAGTGGATAGGGTATGGATAGGATAGGTTGAGAGATGGTAGGAGAGAGATAGGGGATCTTCCCAAAGAGTTAGGAGTCGAGTACCATCTCCCCTGGAGGTCAGGGATAAGCCCCCAAATGAGCAAGTTTTGAGAAGGATTTTGAATAAGCTATTTTTTCCCATTAACTGACCTCGTCGTACCCTGCAGTGGACCAAGCTGTGATGTCGCATGTTGCATGAGTGCAACCTGTGATGACCTCTCAAAATATTGCACAACTGAGTACAAATCCTCCCAGATGATTACTTAGCCAAGGTACCTTTAGGGGTGTATACACTGAATCTTATGATGAGTAGACTTTGGATGTAACACTCTTCATGTCATATTAATGACCATAGTAACTACAAGGAAAATATTTGTCATGTCTCGCATTTATGGTTATGAGAAAATGTGTTAGTTTGGGATTTAGGATTGTATGATTGTTATAGTTTTAGAGCCAAAATCACATTGTTTAGGAGTTGTATAGATAACTCAAAAGGACATTGTGGATGGAAGATACATATTTGGGAGCTATATCCCAATTCAAGGTTATATAGAGAAAAGATCCAACTAATAATTTCCATGAGTTTGGAGTCAAAATAGTTCAATACCAATGATGTTGGAGATAAGATAGTACTAGAGTATGCAAAGTATGGATTGTGAAATAACTATTAGAAGCGAAACTAACATGGATAAATGACTAGGATGCAGAAGTGGAGTCCATTGAATTAATGTTTATCCATAAGAGTGTAAAAATTATTTTGAAAATGTTGGCCAAGGAATATATAGAATAGAAAAAGAGATAGGGAAATAACAACTATTGGGAACTGCAACAATGGGATCTACTACGAATAATACACAATATATCAACATAATGGAATAGGTTCATGCAATATCACAAGGAAATAATCCACACATAACTAAGAAGAGTGAGGAGGCAATGATGAATTGGAGAATTTGACTATAAAAGGGAGTTCATACCCTATTTCCATTGATAGTAGAGAATTTGACTATGCAATGAGGGAGGCAATTATATTACCACCTCTAACATTTAGTCAGTTTAACAATTGTGTGGATCACAACACCTCAAATATTCGTAGAATAAATCCCTATACACAATGGAAAAAGTTATAATGTTTGTGTAGAAGAGTAGGCAACTGTCAATATCATTGGTACTCAATACAATAGTGGGTCATCAATGATCAAGGATAGGAATAGTGTGGCATCTTGGAATCCATGGTTATTTTCGCAAACCATACCCTACCATATCTATTTTGGAATTCCAACCATCACAATAATGCTCAAAACCATATAGGATTTGGTCTCAAATGATTAGGTAAGATCTAGTGGGGTTAGACATCGATAGAGGAGTGGGACCGCTCACAAATGCTTCCTACATTGAACTATCCAAGGAAGAGAACAATAGAATAAACATATGTAGGAGTAACCATTTAGGATGTTTTGACACAAATTCTAATTCCTCCTTTGCAATGAAAAATTAAAAAGGTAATAGAACCTTTGGTACATCCGACATGCAATGTTACAATAGTGGTTCAAGATATGAATGAAGAGTATGTTAAAAGCTAGTTTCCTTATTTGGGTGAGAGTTTTGGTTGGGCCATAATGATGGGAAAGTTAGAGAAGTATGAGATGGCCAATTATTATCTACATCTCTACCTAGGAACTACCCCTACTAGGAAAATTTGGGACTTAGATTTGAACATAATACACAACAACTTGAGGTAGATAGAATCTACAGTTTGCTTGCTATACAATAAGGGATGATATTAGGGTTTCAGTTTGGGTGTGACATTGAGTGATGAGAGTGTATGGAAGATTAAATAGGTCATGCGGGGAGAAGGTCAAATCTATCATAGATATCACAAGCAAGGTATGAATTTGTTGAGGTGTGTGAGGGGAGAAATTTTATAATCAACATGTTATAGGATTGCAGAAACTCATGATTCCAAACTCAAGCACCATAATAATATATTCAGTCTAGGAACTACATTCTATATTTAGCAATAGAGATCAATATATCATTGAAATATAGGCTCATAATCTCTAGTACAAAGAATAGGTGGAATATAAGGAAGAAATTGACCCCATGGATTGGGAACAATAAATCCTATGAGAAAGAGGCCTAGTGGAAATGATAGGTAAACTAAGCCATTGCAAGCCAAGAGAAATTAGAAAAAACATGTGAAAGATGCTCATGAAAGAGATTTTGTGTTGCATGTCAAGTTGGATAGGAGAAATAGAAGTTGATGTCATGCTTTGAGGAGGTACTACCCAAGTTTCCAAAATCATTTGAAGTATCCCAACAACCCTATGGTGTAGTTACCAAAGTCATCAAAACCCCAAAGAAAATAGTATAGTTAAATAAAAGGATATTAGAGTCTACATGGGAGGTAGAAAGAAGGCAGGCAACAAAGAAAGGAAGGCAAGAGGACTTCACAATGGAAGAAGGGTTCTTGAAGCCACTACAACAAAATACCCTTTTGGTGGCGGTTTTGCTAGAGCCCCCCCCAAAAGTTTTTATAGGTCTTTGGGGGCGGTTCTTCAAAACCCCCCTCAAAAGTCTCGAAAATTGGACTTTGAGGGGCGTTTTTTACAAAACCCCCCTAAAATGTCCAATTGTCAGGATTTTTGGGGGCGTTTTTGTAAAAATGCCCCCCAAAGTCCAATTCTTAATACTTTTGGCGGCGGTTGGTTAAACCCCCCCCCCCCCCCCCGAAAGTCCAATTTTCAATACTTTTGGGGGCAGTTGTGGAAACCCCCCCAAAAAAAAAAGTATTGACCCCCTAAAGGTGGCTTGCGGTGGTCTTGCTAAACCCTCCCCCCAAAACGTTTTTTAAAAGTATTTGGTGGCGGTCCTTAAAAACCCCCCTCAAAAGTCCTTAGAATTTGACTTTTGGGGGCGTAAGAACCCCCCTCAAAAGTCCTTAGAATTTGACTTTTGGTGGTGGTCCTTAAGAACCCCCCTCAAAAATCCTTGGAATTTGACTATTGGGGGTGGTTTTTAAAAAATCCCCCCAAAAGTCCAACAGGACTTTTGGGGAGGGTTTGGAAAGACCCCCCCCCAAAAGTCTTGTTGGACTTTTGGACTTTTGGGGGGGGTTTGGAAAGACCCCCCAAAATTCTTGTTTGACTTTTGGACTTTTGGGGGGTTTGGAGATCCACACCCTCGAAATATCTTGATCATTATCCTATGAGATGTGGCGGGCATTTCCCTAAGGCCAATTAGGCATATTTTACCATACTTGGACAATTTTTTATCTTCTCCTAAGCTTGGTCTAATTTCCCTAAACCAATGTTTTGGCAGGTCCATAAATTCTTCTCCAGGGTGATCTCTTTGGACAAACTAAGACCATGGTTGAGTAGACAAAATAGCAGCCTACAATATCCCCATGTGCTGCTGGCATTTTCTTCAACACACAATTTGTGTCGAGCATCCTCTCAAGGCTACTTGGACCCCATGCTTGGGTTCAAAATTGGTTTTTTGGGGATAGAGTCTAGTAATGCTACCGAACTAGATCAAGGTATTCACCAAGGAATACTACTCGCATGTCAAAAAATATGGACCCCTCTAATCGTGGAAGGTGATTCCAAGATCATTCTCCAAAGTGGCGTAGCGCTTTCCTTCTCCCACATCAAGCTGATCTGTTGGCCAACCACGGGAGCAGTGTTCACATGGCCAACTACTCTTATACGTGGGACGATTTGACATGATGGTTTTTCGTGGGAGAAGATGTCATGCTGACGATCATCGGGATAAGTAACTCTGGCCTTTTGCAGATGTCCACATCGACCTTTAACTCTTGTCTTTTCATCCTCCTTCGCAGTTCTTTGATGGGCGAAATGACGGAAGAAAATAAGAGTTATTAATAATTGTACCTCCTTCAGTTATTAAGATGTACCTCCTTTAGTTATTAATAGTTATTAAGATGTACTTGATTCATCATAACAGTCGATGGCAGGCAAGATTATATGGAGGCTCAAGGTGGCAACCATGATCCTCATTGCTGGTTTTCTACATGCATGCAAGTTTTGGTAATCTGGTTGATTATGGAGCAAGCCTCTGGTGATAGGATGAAGGAGCCGCAAGATATTAACTATCATCCTGAGGTTGGAGATAATTCCAGTCGCAATAGGAAGAGAGGGCGTGGGGATTCTCCGAGGGAGCCGGGTGCTGGTCTGTCTTGTGCCTCTCAGCGGGCGCGTAGGGAGGCAACTTCCTTTGCTCTTAATATCCCCTTGGAAATCTAGAGGGATATCAATGAATATGAACAACAATGGTGGGCTCGTCTGAGTAGGGAAACCCTGGTGGGAGAGTGTAAGCAGTTGGAGAATTGGATCATTGATCCTGGAAACACGGCTGGGCACGTTAGTCTTTACGAGCGCACTGTTGCACTTTTTTGGATGATGAAAAACTTGGTTGGCTATGCCATTCATGATAGGAATCCTCTCAGAGATGACAATGCACAACTTCTCTTTGAAGAGTCTCGCATGATTCACCGAAAGCTGGATTTCCTTCTATCTGCCATGGCACTTCAACCTCCTCCATGCGCTACTTCTTCTTCCAGCTTTCTCCATGCGGAGAGTTCTCCAAAAGCTCCTTATATAGTTCCCTAATGTCTGGGTGGGTGGGTGTTTATTGGGGGGGTCTGGGGCTAGTTGGTTTAGCATTTATCTTATGTATCAGTGGTTATGAAGCTGGGGTGTCTATATTTATGCTCTTTGGCCTACGGGCCTATGGGAAGAAAGTATTTGGTTATGTGGTTTTTGGTAATTCTATGGTTTTTTGTCTATTCGGGTAGAAGGTTGGTCTCGGTTACTGCGGCAACAGCCTTCAGATGTGCCATGAGGGTGTGTGTCTATTTTGATGAAAAATTCTGAGCTTCGGACAGATTGCTCCTTTTGTAGTACCTCCTTTTAATATAATGCAAAATCTCCTTACTTCCAAAAAAAAGGCTTGGAATGGTGTTTAGTATTCCCAAAGGATTATTCTTCCATATCACGGTCATGATACGTGTATTTTTGTGTTTTAAGTAACTGTAAGTACTGTTCTCTGCTTTTAAAAAGTTGATTTCTGATGAGGTAAGTGTTCAAGTAAAAGCAAATATTTTTTTGATAATGCATGATGCTAAGAATGTATCTGCTAATGCATACTTTAACCATTCCTTTGACAAAAAGATATACTTTAACCATTCCTTTGAATTTGTCATAGCACTCTTTGTAAAATTACTTAGGGTAATGTGATAAATTTGACTATTAGTTTAAATTGGATTGAAAATGAATCTTCATAATGAATTATGATGATATGAACATATAAGTAAGAATGTTGGGTTTGATATGATTTACATTATAACACAGATCCCTATTCTGGGAGACTTATGTTATGATATGATTGCTAGATGAAAGTCGAGATTGCAGATGTATGTATTCTTCTTTTCACTGCTTGATTTCTGAGTGTCTATGCTAATTTAAAATTTGAAACCTCTATGTACGATCTCTGTAACTGAATGTGTCCTTGAAATGGTTTTTTATGCAAGATTGAATGTCAGTCCAAATGCGTTTGAAGGGCTTGCAATGCGCCTTCATGGTAGAAATGTTGAGTTAAAATGGAGTATGTTTCTGTATTTGAATCTTTCGAGAAATCCATTGATCAAAATCTATATGTTATTATTGGTTGGGATAGAGCCGTGATTGCAAAACATTGCAATTATTGGTAATGAGCGAGTGAATTGATTAAGAGGACAGGCCGAATGCGTCCCCTGAATCTGTTAAATTGAAGTTTATTGTCAAGGCCAAATCCATTGAAAGGATTTGGCCAAGATGTCTCTGAATTGCTTAACCAACAGATTCCTTAAAAACCAATCACGCTAGTAAGATTCAACAAATACAATCTGATCTAATTGCAGTGCTGATTGCATTGAGGTAATGCATATTGCTGTGTAAATATTTTTTTTATAATATAAGCCGTATTTTCTAAAAAAAGTGAAAATTATTGACTTAAAAAGTGAAAAGTGTTTTGTCGTTGCATATAATGTAGATTAATATTATTAATTGCATATAGTTGTCCTTCATTCATGTTCTCTAAAATAGTAAAAAAGTTGGACGAATTTTCCCATACTTAGCCAATTTCTTGATTTTCACTAATTTGTCATATCTCTCCAGACTAATTCATAATGAAACAATGATTTCAACTTCATGCCACATCATCATCTATGCGATGCAGGCATCAATATCCTTATTGCGGGCATCAACCTTAATGTGGGAATCAACCTTAATGCGGGCATCACTTAGCCCCTTTACAACACTTAGCCATTTTTCCTTTGTCTTTAGTATGCAAAATAACATTTTTCTTCTATTTTGGTAGGTTGATATTTTCCTTATCTGATCACCATAAGAAAAACCAAGAGCATGGCTAGATAGCCATTTCAACAATGAACAGGACCATATGGAGAGCATTGATGGAGAGCACTGATATCAATGAGCAAAGAAATAATGAGTATTCAATGAGGAATTGGCGGAGTCGCAGTTGCCAAAAGTAGGAAAAATGGACAAATTTCGGTGTTGTGGCTGCTCGAAACAGGAAGAATAGGCACTTTTGGAGGTGTCGCAGCTGCTCGAAATAGGAAAATTGGACAAATTTAGGTGTTGTAGCTACTTAAAATAGGAAAAATAGGCACTTTTGGAGGTGTCGCAGCTACTCGAAGTAGGAAAAATAGAAAACTGTTGGAGAGCACTGATACCGATGGAGAACATTGATGGAGAGTGCTGATACCGATGAGAAAATAAATAATGAGTATTCAATGAGGAATTGGCAGAGTCGCAGTTGCCAAAAGTAGGAAAAATTGACAAATTTAGGTGTTGCAGCTGCTCGAAATAGGAAAAATAGGCACTTTTGGAGGTGTCGCAGCTGCTCGAAATAGGAAAATTGGACAAATTTAGGTGTTGCAGCTACTTGAAATAGGAAAAATAGGCACTTTTGGAGGTGTCGTAGCTACTCGAAATAGGAAAAATGGACAAATTTAGGTGTTGCAGCTGCTTGAAATAGGAAAAATAGGCACTTTTGGAGGTGTTGCAGCTGCGGTTAAGAGAAATAAGCCATAGTTAGCGGTGTTGTAGCTGTGCAAAATGGGAAAGATAGGAAATTTTGATAGAGTTGATTGGGAAGATATCTGCTTAGATCAGTGTGAATGGAAGGAACTGCCTTACCCCAGATAACCCATAGAAAAACTATTCTCCTAATGAAAATCTGTAAATGGGAGGGCTTGGGTTTTTTTTGTAAATGTCTGTTTTTGGCAATAGAAGGTGTTGGTCACCCTATATGCTAATTAATTACAACTAACACACAAGATGCTCAATATAAATTGTCAAACCCAGGGAAGTCTTTTATTTCAATGGGAATAAGCACAATCTATGCATAAACATTTCAAGTAGTTGATTAACTGAATGGAGATAATAATCCTACGTATCTTCTCAACCAAACTCATTCCATAAAGAAAACTAATCTAACTCATACACCTAGGAATTGAAAGTGCAACTACCTTCCTACATAAATCAACCTAGTAGTTACTGATCTAAGAATAGAAATGAACTAGATTAATTTTGCAAGAAGTTAAATCCTATAATTATCAAACTACAGTATTCAATCTCTACCAAAATTATTCATCCAACAACTACTGTAACTCAATCATAATCTGCCTAATCTATGAATTCAACTAAAGATACAATAGCAACAAGAATTAGAAAGTAAAGTTGAACTCTAAATTGATAATCATTGGAAATCCTAGGAAGCATAAATACTGAAAGGAATTGGAGCTATTCGTAATGCAAAGAATAAACTACCAATAAAGAATGCAATCATAAATCTCTGTTGCAGCTATCAGAAATACGCCTAATGCAATTCCAGAACACACAACAGGAAATGAATTAATCTAACTATCTACTTAACTCAAGAATATCTGTGAGAAGGAAGGCCCTGACCTTCTAACAGAGACATCGTGAACTACCATGAGTTAAGACACAGAAATGGAAATAACTCTACTCTTCATTAAAAGATGGTAATCCACAGTATCATCCTTTGTTACAGCCCGTACAAAATGATAATTATCCAGCCCCAGACTTTGAAATCCTTCCCATATTTATACATGCAAAATACAGTTTGTGATCCACTAATTTCGTGCAGCAATTAAGATATCTGATCTTCGTGCTGTAGAGTTACAGCTAAACTATTACAGCCATAATGAATGAGGTCATTAATCATGAAGGATTTTGTTACACTGGCAGTCAATGGATCAATGGTTTAACAAATTGGGAGGCATCCTGTCTGTCACAGCTATACTCTGTTACAGCTTCACATGGAGAGATGTGTTGTCCCTTGAAATATGAGGAATCAAATCAGAAGAGTAACAGCTGGCAGCACGTATGATTATTTCCCAATGCATTACGACTGGTACACATGTGCTTTGATCTTAACTTAATGAAGTCAACACAAGTTAGCATAAATCGAAGGCTAGAATTCATAACCATAACAATCTTAGGCATTTAATTAAATGAAACAATAATGATGTATACCTTGTCAAGACTGCTGATTAATCTGGAAAAAGGCATGTATATGGTTTATGAAAGTAGGGTGTAACTGGGCAAAATGATGAAATAGGTATTGTCAAAAAGGGGCATTTCTAGGACCCAACATCTTCCCCCAACTATCCAATTGCATGTCCTCATGCAACAGCCGATTAGTTTGATCCTGACTTTGATTCTTGTTCATATTATGCAAGTGATTTGAAGGAATCAATTTTGAAAATTAGCCATTGGAAACGCTGGTTCTTGTGTGACGGCCTCTCCTTACCCTTAGCAGCTTTGTCTTATATTGGAACTCACCAGATTTTCAATTGTGTTGGTCCTTCTGAAACAATATCTTTTCCTTATGTCCCTGTCTCAGCATCTTTTTCCTGAGTTGTAATTCCAACAAAAAAGAAATTTTCAGGGCACTCGTTCTTGTGTAAGAGCGTCCTATTTCTTGATTCTTTTGGCCTGCTGAATCGGCTCAATGTTCCTGAAACAATGAGGCTGTGCCCTAGGATAATTCCTTTGATTGTCTTTCTCCTGAGGGTTTCTGTAATGCTAGGTCCACTACTGTAACTTTATGCCCTGACATATTAAAAATATCTCCACATTCTGGGCATATCATTTCTGGCTGTCCTTCATTCCCCTGAATGGACGATAAATTCCCCAATTGGTCTGTAGCTTCCACCATTGAACTCGCATATTTATTTGCCTGTTTCTAGCATGTCTCCTTCCATTTTTCTAGTTCTACATGAAGTACTTGCACCTCCTCCTTTAACAACTCATTTTCAAACAAAAGATTCTCTATTTGAGGTTCTTCTACAGCAGGTTCTTGTGTATCAGCAGGTGGTCGGGGTTTTAAGATGGGAATCCCGATTTCTGCCCTAATAAATTGACCTGCTTCTACTGTAGTAACTGTTTTGATTTTTCTCCTTTGCACTGGGCTGGATGTCTGGCCTTTGCTTATTAGCCCTTCTTTTCTCCTCTGAGGCAGAAAAATCCCTATTGCCTTAGAAACAAGGCCAAATCCCTCCTTTCGAATTAAAGTTCTTCTTATTTCAGGGAAGGTCTCCACATTCAGAGCTTCTAGACCACTTTTTGCTACTACTTTCGCTTGACGTTCCTCTTCTACTATTGCGATTTTAGCTTCCTCAGTTTCAATCTCCTCTTCATCCTCCAATCGAACTTATGGTGTTCCAATCCTCCCCCAACTGAGTTTGAGGAACTCCAGTCCTCATCCACTATCTTTGAAAAGAATTTACTGGGTGCTCCTGGAAGAACCAAAAGTTTCCCCCAAGTCAACTTGTTATATGCCAGGGCCTGTAAGATCAATAATTTAATTAGCCCATGATTTGAGAGGGATGATAAGGGGTGTTGAGCTCTTTTAGCATAATAAGCCATGCGTTGCAAGGATCTAAGAAGATAGTATGGCATATTTAGCAGCTTACGATAACGTAAATGTGATAGGAGGAAAAATTCATAAATGTAAACCACACTATACCTCCCTTCACATGTAATATATTTCTTTAAGAAGAGTGCAACTTGGTCCCAAGGACTCGGAAGAGTCTCTAGCGCTGTTCCTCTACCCAGTGGTTGAACACTTTCCCCTACCACTAGGAAATCCTCAGTTGCAGTCAGGTGATGGCATTTCCGACTAAACCAGCGCTGCTCGATTCTAGGAAGTCCCATTACCTCTGCCAGGATTACCTCTAAAACATCTACCCTTATGCCTCAAACCTCTGAATGAGTGCTCGTCAAGTTTTGAGCAAATTCAAGGGTTGTTTCAAATCAGAAGAGTAATAGCTGACACCACGTATGATTCTTTCCCAAGGAATTGCAACTGATACACCTGTGCTTTGATCTTAACTTAATGAAATCAACACAAGTTAGCATAAATCGAAGGATAGAATTCATAACCATAACAATCTTAGGCATTTAATTAAATGAAACAATAATGATGTATACCTTGTCAGGACTGCTGATTAATCTAGAAAAAAGCATGTATATGGTTTATGAAAGTAGGGTGTAACTGGGCAAAATGATAAAATAGGTATGGTCAAAAAGGGGCATTTCCAGGGCCCAGCAGAAGGAAATAGAATGATAAACTAATTTACAAAAAAAAAAGTTAATGAAAATATGATAAACTGACTACTCATTCGATATATTCACAACACAACATCTCATTTCACATGCAACAAAGATTATATAATACTGATGTATTACAAAATCAGAAATTGTGCCCATGACATATAATGGAAACTTCTGGCCAAAATTTTAATTAAATGTAAAGATTAATCCTAAACTACAAAAAAATTATAAACTATGTCCTGATGTAAGTATAAATATTCAATAGATCAACTATTCTCAGTTGATACAACATCACTGAAATCACCAGTCACACAATATAACCACTAGTTACATAGTTCAATGTCATCCTTATGCCAAGGAATGAAGCTCAATAAAGCATCTGCTAGATTACTTAATGCGCTACTGGGACGTGGTAGAGCTATATTTTCAAATAGAGGATCTAAAATTTCTGTCGGATTCACAATATAATAGCCTTTTCCAATAGGGACACAGTGTACCATTGCATTTGGGTCAGTCTTATGTATCGTCACCCTTGCAACTTTAAACCTTGAGTTTAATGCAATGAGAAAGCATTTCTTTCCTTGCAACCCCAATTGGGAAGTTGGTGTCAACTCATTAGCATTATCTTGACCCTACAAATAAATGAGACAAAGTAAGATGCATGGAAATAAGAATTTAAACATTGATGATCCTAGATTAAATAATTACAATCTTACCTGAATTGGTGTTTTCATTTTGTCAATTTGCAGTTTCGATGGAACCATTGGTGTTTTCTGTACAGAATGTTTGTCATATTTTGATGCATGACTCTGCACCCAATAGACAATGATTTCTAATATATTGATAAAATAAAATAAAATTGAACTAAATTACTAAATTTATCAATACTTACTAGGGAATATGCACGGGGTCTTCACTAGGGGGGAAATATTATACCATGTCCGTTCATATTGGGGGTATTAATTAAACATGAAAAACATAACATTATATTGCCCATATATTTAGGGTGGTTAGGGTTTATTTATTTATTTGTGCAATATACAATATGTTGGGGTATATATTATAGTGCATTGTTGCCTAATGTCCCCGAAATTGAAATTGTTGTGAGAGTGTGGTGAGAGTTCGCGTTTTGCAGCTGGGCAGTTGGGTTTTGCAGGGAATCCCCAAACCATGGTGAGAGTTCGCCTTTTGTTGGGTTTTGCAGGGAATGTCCCAACCGTGCTGAGAGTTCGCGTCTTTGCAGGTGGGTTTTGCAAATTATTTTGAAGGTTTTGCTGCAAATTATTTCGAAGGTGAGTTCGCGTCTTTGCTGCAAATTATTTTGAAGGTTTTGCAGGGAAGCCCACAGCTGGGTTTTGCAGCGAAGCCCGGAGCTGGGTTTTGCAGGGGAGTTTTACATTTAAAGAAATCCAGTTTTTATTCTAGATAAGGGGGGTTATTACAACGTTATCGCAGTTTTACCTGCAATCTACTAATATTCTCCATCAATCATTCGTAGAAGGGTCAAAACTCGACTCGATTGATTTATTCCCAAACAAATTCATGCTGAATCGACCAATTTAAAGGTATTTTCACAATGGGATACCACAAGGGATGCATGGCTCCATGATTTACATCAGTTAGATTTGGGGAAAATAGATGCATTCTTGATAGGGAATGATTGATGTAGCACGCTATTTTTTCCTTATGCGTCCAACCATATTAGGTTAGTCCCTCTTAGTAAATTTATAACATTTAGTACTTATTTGTGTTTTAATTTTTTTATCATGCTTGATTATTGATCTTCACGTATCTTGGATGGAATTTTATAATTGAGGTTTTGTTTCAGGTTTCCAAACCAGTGATTCAGGTGCTACCTTCACCAGTTGACTAGGATAATAATCATCCGATAGAGGTAGATAATATTGTTTCTAAAGATGCACATAAATCATACGTTGTAGATGAATTTGAAGTATGGATTTTAGAACAAGCAAAATCAGGCAGTCAGTGGGAGGAAAGGGCCTCAATACCATTTCAAACATCAAAAAATGCCATTTTTGTTCATATGGTGACACTATTGGTAAGCTTGCTTTGTCTAATAGGGTAGATCAATTTTTTCAATATCCAGTTTCACTGTCCTTTTAAAGTTTTACTTGTGTTTTACTTGTGTACTTATGATTTAGTGTCTAAATACTTTCCCCCAGGCATCCTTAAGACAGTCTTTCCAAACTAATACTATGAAAAGTTTAATATGTAAAAACCAACTTAATAACCAGAGTTTGATGTATCCTCCTGCCCATTGAGAAAATGAGATTGACTCAAGGCCTGTTGACTAACATTGAGTATCCTGACCGACTGATTCCATTCCTTTTCTCCATTAGTAAACCAATAGTAGGTGCCATCTGCATACCTTATTTAAACCAAGCATCTGTCACTATGTTGAGTTCTCTTCAAAGTTCAAACATGGTGATAAGATATTTTGTGAACACTGACTCCATTCTTGTCAACTACTCTAGAATCAGCTGTAGGGTCATGTTTCCCATCCTAAACTGACACAACATCTAGTTTATTACTAATGATGAATTACTAAAAACCTGAAGTTCAGTAACCCCATTATCTGCTGCCACTCCCATCAGAATTTTCACAGCCAGTAGCTTTGCATAGTTATTTGAACCACCTAGTAAGGCAAGTTTGACATTAATATAACAAGACTCATTAAGAAATAGAATACCTCCTTCACCACATACAACTTGCTTCCCTTTGCTAGCACCATTGACATATCTCCAAACCCCTATCTTAACATTTGGTGGATGTGTCAATATCGTAGCTTTTACAGTCTTGCAAGATACTTTTATGCTTTTGAAACTCTGTCTAATTTGTAATGCACATTGGAAGAATGGTACAGCCCTGTCTTGAAAAATATCAGAGTTTCTAGCTAACTAAACGCCCTCTGATACCACTAGGGGGAGAGCTCTGAAATTTTTTTAATCCTTCTTCTCTATCCAGATTCTAGATCTTCAAACACTCTTCTACAGGACAACTCTGAAATCTTTTTAATCCTTCTTCTGTATCCATATATTCAAACACTCTCCTACTGACTGCACCACTAGGGGGAGAGCTCTGAAATCTTTTTAATCCTTCTTCTGTATTGGTTGGAAATGATCTTCATTTTCAATGAGAAAGTAGGACCCTCTTGATGAGGAGGATTGAACATCCCAAAGTGCAGTGTTACCTTCTCTACATTTAGAATGCCCAAAATATTTTTTGGTATATTTCTTATCTTCATTTTGTTGCATTTTATCTTCAAACCTGCACAATAGGAGCAAGTATTAGCAATTCAACAACGAAAGCATCCACAAAGTAGTATGAAGACCCTAGATTTTTCTATTCTTGTAGATAGCTACTTTGGAACATGCAATATCAACTTTGGAGTGCATATTCTGCAAATCTAGTCATCCAGATGAGCAGGTGGTGTTGGAGAGTCTCCAGGCAGACCATTCCACTGAATTTTTCGAATTGGAGGATGAAGAAACCATGAGTGTCATTCAGAATTTACATTCTTATCATATTCACTTGGCGTTCTTTTCCTTTCAGATGCTTCACAAATCTCATAGGCAGTTCTCAGAAGTGTTCTAGATGATTCATGGTACTTCACATTTAGTACTTCTTTGTGTTTTAATTTTTTTATCATGCTTGATTATTGATCTTCACGTATCTTGGATGGAATTTTATAATTGAGGTTTTGTTTCAGGTTTCCAAACCAGTGATTCAGGTGCTACCTTCACCAGTTGACTAGGATAATAATCATCTGATAGAGGTAGATAATATTGTTTCTAAAGATGCACATAAATCATACGTTGTAGATGAATTTGAAGTATGGATTTTAGAACAAGCAAAATCAGGCAGTCAGTGGGAGGAAAGGGCCTCAATACCATTTCAAACATCAAAAAATGCCATTTTTGTTCATATGGTGACACTATTGGTAAGTTTGCTTTGTCTAATAGGGTAGATCAATTTTTTCAATCTCCAGTTTCACTGTCCTTTTAAAGTTTTACTTGTGTTTTACTTGTGTACTTATGATTTAGTGTCTATATACTTTCCCCCAGGCATCCTTAAGACAGTCTTTCCAAACTAATACTATGAAAAGTTTAATATGTAAAAACCAACTTAATAACCAGAGTTTGATGTATCCTCCTGCCCATTGAGAAAATGAGATTGACTCAAGGCCTGTTGACTAACATTGAGTATCCTGACCGACTGATTCCATTCCTTTTCTCCATTAGTAAACCAATAGTAGGTGCCATCTGCATACCTTATTTAAACCAAGCATCTGTCACTATGTTGAGTTCTCTTCAAAGTTCAAACATGGTGATAAGATATTTTGTGAACACTGACTCCATTCTTGTCAACTACTCTAGAATCAGCTGTAGGGTCATGTTTCCCATCCTAAACTGACACAACATCTAGTTTATTACTAATGATGAATTACTAAAAACCTGAAGTTCAGTAACCCCGTTATCTGCTGCCACTCCCATCAGAATTTTCACAGCCAGTAGCTTTGCATAGTTATTTGAACCACCTAGTAAGGCAAGTTTGACATTAATATAACAAGACTCATTAAGAAATAGAATACCTCCTTCACCACATACAACTTGCTTTCCTTTGCTAGCACCATTGACATATCTCCAAACCCCTATCTTAACATTTGGTGGATGTGTCAATATCGTAGCTTTTACAGTCTTGCAAGATACTTTTATGCTTTTGAAACTCTGTCTAATTTGTAATGCACATTGGAAGAATGGTACAGCCCTGTCTTGAAAAATATCAGAGTTTCTAGCTAACTAAACGCCCTCTGATACCACTAGGGGGAGAGCTCTGAAATCTTTTTAATCCTTCTTCTCTATCCAGATTCTAGATCTTCAAACACTCTTCTACAGGACAACTCTGAAATCTTTTTAATCCTTCTTCTGTATCCATATATTCAAACACTCTCCTACTGACTGCACCACTAGGGGGAGAGCTCTGAAATCTTTTTAATCCTTCTTCTGTATTGGTTGGAAATGATCTTCATTTTCAATGAGAAAGTAGGACCCTCTTGATGAGGAGGATTGAACATCCCAAAGTGCAGTGTTACCTTCTCTACATTTAGAATGCCCAAAATATTTTTTGGTATATTTCTTATCTTCATTTTGTTGCATTTTATCTTCAAACCTGCACAATAGGAGCAAGTATTAGCAATTCAACAACGAAAGCATCCACAAAGAAGTATGAAGACCCTAGATTTTTCTATTCTTGTAGATAGCTACTTTGGAACATGCAATATCAACTTTGGAGTGCATATTCTGCAAATCTAGTCATCCAGATGAGCAGGTCATGTTGGAGAGTCTCCAGGCAGACCATTCCACTGAATTTTTCGAATTGGAGGATGAAGAAACCATGAGTGTCATTAAGAATTTACATTCTTATCATATTCACTTGGCGTTCTTTTCCTTTCAGATGCTTCACAAATCTCATAGGCAGTTCTCAGAAGTGTTCTAGATGATTCATGGTACTTCACATTTAGTACTTCTTTGTGTTTTAATTTTTTTATCATGCTTGATTATTGATCTTCACGTATCTTGGATGGAATTTTATAATTGAGGTTTTGTTTCAGGTTTCCAAACCAGTGATTCAGGTGCTACCTTCACCAGTTGACTAGGATAATAATCATCCGATAGAGGTAGATAATATTGTTTCTAAAGATGCACATAAATCATACGTTGTAGATGAATTTGAAGTATGGATTTTAGAACAAGCAAAATCAGGCAGTCAGTGGGAGGAAATGGCCTCAATACCATTTCAAACATCAAAAAATGCCATTTTTGTTCATATGGTGACACTATTGGTAAGCTTGCTTTGTCTAATAGGGTAGATCAATTTTTTCAATCTCCAGTTTCACTGTCCTTTTAAAGTTTTACTTGTGTTTTACTTGTGTACTTATGATTTAGTGTCTAAATACTTTCCCCCAGGCATCCTTAAGACAGTCTTTCCAAACTAATACTATGAAAAGTTTAATATGTAAAAACCAACTTAATAACCAGAGTTTGATGTATCCTCCCGCCCATTGAGAAAATGAGATTGACTCAAGGCCTGTTGACTAACATTGAGTATCCTGACCGACTGATTCCATTCCTTTTCTCCATTAGTAAACCAATAGTAGGTGCCATCTGCATACCTTATTTAAACCAAGCATTTGTCACTGTGTTGAGTTCTCTTCAAAGTTCAAACATGGTGATAAGATATTTTGTGAACACTGACTTCATTCTTGTCAACTACTCTAGAATCAGCTGTAGGGTCATGTTTCCCATCCTAAACTGACACAACATCTAGTTTATTACTAATGATGAATTACTAAAAACCTGAAGTTCAGTAACCCCATTATCTGCTGCCACTCCCATCAGAATTTTCACAGCCAGTAGCTTTGCATAGTTATTTGAACCACCTAGTAAGGCAAGTTTGACATTAATACAACAAGACTCATTAAGAAATAGAATACCTCCTTCACCACATACAACTTGCTTCCCTTTGCTAGCACCATTGACATATCTCCAAACCCCTATCTTAACATTTGGTGGATGTGTCAATATCGTAGCTTTTACAGTCTTGCAAGATACTTTTATGCTTTTGAAACTTTGTCTAATTTGTAATGCACATTGGAAGAATGGTACAGCCCTGTCTTGAAAAATATCAGAGTTTCTAGCTAACTAAACGCCCTCTGATACCACTAGGGGGAGAGCTCTGAAATCTTTTTAATCCTTCTTCTCTATCCAGATTCTAGATCTTCAAACACTCTTCTACAGGACAAATCTGAAATCTTTTTAATCCTTCTTCTGTATCCATATATTCAAACACTCTCCTACTGACTGCACCACTAGGGGGAGAGCTCTGAAATCTTTTTAATCCTTCTTCTGTATTGGTTGGAAATGATCTTCATTTTCAATGAGAAAGTAGGACCCTCTTGATGAGGAGGATTGAACATCCCAAAGTGCAGTGTTACCTTCTCTACGTTTAGAATGCCCAAAATATTTTTTGGTATATTTCTTATCTTCATTTTGTTGCATTTTATCTTCAAACCTGCACAATAGGAGCAAGTATTAGCAATTCAACAACGAAATCATCCACAAAGAAGTATGAAGACCCTAGATTTTTCTATTCTTGTAGATAGCTACTTTGGAACATGCAATATCAACTTTGGAGTGCATATTCTGCAAATCTAGTCATCCAGATGAGCAGGTGGTGTTGGAGAGTCTCCAGGCAGACCATTCCACTGAATTTTTCGAATTGGAGGATGAAGAAACCATGAGTGTCATTCAGAATTTACATTCTTATCATATTCACTTGGCGTTCTTTTCCTTTCAGATGCTTCACAAATCTCATAGGCAGTTCTCAGAAGTGTTCTAGATGATTCATGGTACTTCACCTGTTGAAAAATGGTAGATTATTTCCTTACTCTACAGATGACTTAAAAAATACCTACAACTAATTTCATAAAACGAGATATTACAGGCATCAAACCAAACCCAACAAATGGTGTTTTACTAAAAGAGAAAAAATGAAGCACAAGATTTCTAATTCATTGCTAAAGAGAAAAAATGCTGCTAGTAGATAGGAAGGTGAAATGATCGGACACCCAAAAAAGTAGGAGGTAAGCATACATTTTTTAAATACCTCAAAACATTGGACATAGGTTGCTTGATAAAGCTTTTTTTTTTAAAGAACGGGTTAAAAGGAAAGAAATACATGTCACCGAGTCCAACAGTTCCATCCAATAGAGGAGAGAGAGGAGAGGTGTATCCAACTGTTTATTATCCTATCTGGTACCTCTGTTGACACCCTCATTGGCATATGGGTCATGGTATGTGAGGACTTATATGTTTCCATGGACCAAAATTCACAATCAATGTGGGTAGCACAAGAGAAGAGGAGATTTCAAAGTCATAGAAACTATTCCAAGATGCCAAACATGTCTTATCCATAGTACTCTTCAAGAGCTAAGAGAAAATAATTAAGTGACAAAAACTAATCATAGTATTCTTTCACTCAATCGGGTTAAATAAACCAATGGTTTGAGTTGAAGCCTTAAAGACCCTGCATTGATTTGACCCTTCTACTCGACATCACCTGTAAAGCCAAAGTTTTCTTCTTGTTGGGTCCTGCCCCCCTGGGCATATTTACCTTATCAAGGTCAAATTTACTTCATTTCTTGTTGTAATACTAAATGTTTGGATGAGCACATGGTAATGGGAGGCATTGGCTGGGACATATTAAAGATATAAAGCAAGCATCCTTTTCCATGAAATGGAACCTGGTAGTAACTTTTATATTCAGCGGTCTTTACTTTCATGAAATTGTGATTGAAGTTCATTAAATTGAGGACTTTTATTTCAATGTAAATTGGAAATCATTGGACTGCAGGGTTTTGTGGCAGATATACTTTTCAACCTATGGCTCGGGAAAGAACGAAAAAGGTGGCCACTTTTTGTCCTATTGGAAATACTAGCAGATGCACGCCATTTAACAGTCATCATCACCCATGGTTAGTTTTGAGTTGTTTTTTCCATGATCCATCAAAGGTTTTATCACAAATTGGATTCAATTTGTAACCTTTTTCTCCTTATGTACTTGTTAATTATATTTATTTTCTATTCAAAATCTCTGATTTAATCAAAGAAGCCCAAATATTGTGCTAGAGAGGTTGATGACGAGCCATTTTGTCAGATGGTAGTAATTCCAATCAAAGAAGTAACAATGCCTCTTTCTATGTACCCTGAATTCATGCCAAATGTATTTTGACTAGCGTTTTGTACATTGTGCAATAAACTGTACATAGGTGATAGTCACAGTCCTTGGATAGTCCAATTATAATGAGGATTTGTTTGTGTCCTTGATCAACATTTATGTCATGGTTTGTTCTTAGTGTCTGTGCCACATGTTAGAGGGCCTTGGATTCTTGTCTGAGAGAAAGTGTAGCTGATAGTGATATCTATGCTCATCATTGTCATTCTATCTGTTGTGCTTTAGCATGTCTTTAGACAAGGAATCGTGGCACTGAATCAAAACTGGATATTCAGCAAGTAAACTAAGTTAAGCTTTAATTGCTTGTCTAAAGATGTGCTAAGCACAAAACATTGGTTGACTTGTTAAGCTTCAAGTGAAATATTAGGAGAGCAAAAGCAGATCTTCTTTTAAAAAAAAAATAGGGTGGTGAAAAAAATCACAGCAGCTTTGCCTCCATGTTACTTAGCACATATCAGGTCCACTCAGGGTAGCTCCAAAATGTTGAATTGCAATTTGCCTATGATTTTAAATGCTTTGCCTTTGAAATGGTTTCCTTTAAACACATTAGAAGCATTATAGCTAGCCTGGAGAGTTGATTTTTGTAGCTTGGACAAGAACTTTTGTATTCCAATTATAATGAGGATTTGTTTGTGTCCTTTATCAACATTTATGTCAGGTTTTGTTCTTAGTGTCTGTGCCACATGTTAGAGGGCCTTGGAGTCTTGTCTGAGAGAAATCGTAGCTGATAGTGATATCTATGCTCATAATTGTCATTCTATCTATTGTGCTTTAGCATGTCTTTAGACAAGGAATCGTGGCATTGAATCGAAACTGGATATTCAACAAGTAAACTAAGTTAAGCTTTAATTGCTTGTCTGAATATGTGCTAAGCACAAAACATTGGTTGACTTGTTAAAGCAGATCTTTTTTTAAAAACAAAAATAGGGAGGTGAAAAAAAATCACAGCAACTTTGTCTCCATGTTACTTAGCACATGTCATGTTCACTCAAGGTAGCTTCAAAATGCTGAATTACAATCTGCCTATGATTTTAAATGCTTTGCCTTTGAAATTGCTTCCTTTAAACACATTAGAAGCATTATAGCTAGCCTGGAGAGTTGATGTTTGTAGCTTGGACAAGAACTTCCGCATAGGTTTAGTGTCAAATGTGCGTGAAGTTGTCCAAGTCAAATCTATTTTATATAATTCACTTTTTTAATAAAGTGAAGTGAAAATCTTATATTTAGCTGTTGAGTCTAATAAAGTGTATTTTTAAGACATTAATGATTTAGACTAATCTCAATTGTACTCTCACCAAGAGATTAGGGTTTCATCTAAAGTATAAAAGCAAGTCAAGGTAGAGGGTTAAGACACATTCATTCTTTACTCGTAGACAGTTTGGTTGGATTCTATGGAAGGTAAAGAAACTCATCCGAGGAGCAAAGTTCGAGCACCGGAGAGGAGCTCGGTTCAATCACTAGGCAGATCAATGCTATGTTTGACTTGCTTCACAACAATCTTTTGAGACATGGAATCATCTAGTAGTCTACACAAGTTTCCATACATTTACTTGGAAATTCTTATGTGACCTTTCTCAAGGAGATAGCCCACCACACTTGCACAGAAAAACTGAAATATCAGAACTTTGAATTATGTAGACAATGCCTCATTGATTTATTTTCAACTTCATCATGAAATTTCTCTAAAGACTATTTCAGATATCAAAGCTATCATGCATACACAAGAAACATGTAAATAAGGACTAACATGTAAATTTCTCTAAACATTGTTTCATCTCTTGTTTTGATCACCTTTTGATCTTCTGCAGGTACGTTGAATTTGACTCTTTAGTTTGGGGAGGGCTATTTGAATAAGCCACTGACAATACATTTTGTTTCAAGGTGTTTCATCTCGATAGTAATATTTCTTCATCCTTTTTAGAGATTTGAATTGAAAGTGCATACCTTTCTTCCTAGCTCTTTGTCTTATTAATGAACTAATATGCATGTGTAAATTTGAATATGCAGATGGATCCTAGTGATGTTGAGAACTTTGCATTTTTTATTGGTGAAGAGAATTGTGTCCTTGGAACAATTCAGTGTCGAAAAGGTTGTACATATGCTGATATCCGTTGTGAAATTGTGGAGGATGAAATCATCGAATATCCTTTTGAATTTATTGGCCCAATTGGACATCCTTTAAATACAAAGCAAGAGCAAAGAAGGAAACCTACAACAACAAATATAGGCATTAAGAGGAAAGTAGAGACAATGGTTTTTGAATCATTGCAATCACATGTAATGGAAGGAATGCCAATATCTTAAAACATTGAAGGGAATGTGGACGAACCTATGCATAAACTACCAAGAGTTGATCATGTGTCCGAGTCCGTGGAACAAGTTGAAGTGGATCATCATGTGTTTGAGGCAGTGGAACAAGTTGTAGTGGTTGATCCTAAAGTATTGGCATCTTGGGAACAGAAAGTGAATAGTTTAATGGAAGAGTTTGTCAAGGAGACGAAAACAGTGAAGGTATATTCATAAAATGGAAAACCTAGTATAAAGATCTGTTGTGAAATTTGTGGCATTGATTTTGGAATGGGGGAAGTATCCTTGGCAGCACAAATGGTTCGTAACTTCAAAAACAATCATATGAAAACAGGATCCCATCAACGTCACATTTCAATGTTGGGAACTAATGAAATTCCTTCATGTAACAGAGCAGAGCAGACAACCGTGGCTAGAGATTGACTTGAGATTGATCAAGCAATCAAGCTTCTAGATGATTTCAACCAAACGCAAGAGCCTGATTTGTTCACGGTGGTGGAAGCAACGCTTGCAAACTATGAGGACAAGAAAAAAGTAAGACTGGAATGTACACGATGCAATAGATGGTTCTCTTTGGTGCCGGCAAGTGGTAATATTGTTAGTTCTATAAATGAGCACATGAAATCAAGGAAGCACACTGCTACTACAGATGAGGATTTGCATGATACAGTTGTGTTGAGGAGTGGAACAGTTTGGAGACCAAAGAAGCCTACCATTGTTAAGTCCCAACAAAGTTTGACTAAGTTCTTGGTCCCATCACCATCACCATCACCATCACTATCACCATCACATGGGGTTTCTACAAGTTCACATGCTTCTACTTCAGGTGTGTTAATTACCCAAGTTTTAATTTAATTTGAATTTGAATTTTCACATTACTTTATTTGTTATTACTTGTTAGTAGCAGTTCGTAGATCATTTTCTAATTTGTTTTTTTATCTTATTATAGGACAATTGCCTCCCCTGATATTACTATGTTGGGGGTATTGGGATCCCTATCTTGATAGAAGAGGAGAGAGATTGGACACAAAGGTTCTAATGGATGACCAACATGGTGGAAAATTGTGGACCATAGAGAAACATACCAAGAGAACACTATGTTATTATGGTGTTGACTGTCGTATTAATGGTACATACAGACATATCCATTGCAAGAGGGTTTCTGAAACATGAATCCCTTTTGATTCATTGACATGCAATCTTTGTAAGTTGATACCTATTTTTGATGACTTTTGGATGCGTTTATATCATGAATCAAGGAGCAACATCAAAAGACATGGGAGAGATACAAGGAAAGGGAGAAGGTTGGACCATTTGACTCAATCTGAACTCAAAATTGTTGCAAGAGATGCAAATGCTACACATAGATTAACAATGCGATCTCTTTGGTGGGAGAGGACAAAGGTTGCTACACTATATATTAGAACAAGGTCTCTAAGGGAAAAGCTGTTCGAATCTGCTGGAGGGAACGATGTGTTCAGGTTTTGCAAGGATGTGTGCGAGGCTCATAAGCAAGGAAAATTACAAGGTAAAGATGCAGTTTGGGGATTTGTTCAAGATATATTTCACAACCTAGTTCGTTCAAAGTCAAGGAGAAGATATAGTGCATCCACTAAATCAATTTATGAGATAATTAAGTTATGAGGTCCTATATTACATAGCTTTATTAGCTTGAATCTAGATGGCCCTTCGATATCTACGACTTTAAGGCAAGTTAGAAAATCATTGACATATATCCCAGAGGAGCATGAGTACATTTTTGAGGCAATCGGAAAAGTGTATGCTTCTTATAAAGTCAAACATGGTATAGAGGGCCCAATTCCGATATGCCTTGCTGAAGATGAAATTGTTGTGAAAAAATATGTCAGGTAGGTAGCCAAAAGCGATACATTGGTGGGTTTTTGTGGTAAGAAAGAAGAACATGAGTGTCAATCACATTTCTTGGTGACAGTTGGTGAGGGCGCCGCAGGCTATGAGATTATTACAGATGCCTTCAAGAATTGTGTGATTGGCCATTATGCACGTGTTATTATTGCAAACCCTTTACATGAGAATCTTCCTCATTTGGTTGTGGTTGTTCATCCAACGTGCAACAGGTTTGATGCAAATTTTGTCCATTGACAATGGTAAAAAGTAGAAGACCTATGGAAGAAACATGTGGAACATTTTTTAGGACCTATTATTGGTCATTCCTCAGATGGGGATAGTAGGAGAAGAATGCTTATGTTGAAGGATTATTACTCAACGACAGGAATGAGATATCAAATTCCCTGGGAAGGGTGGGGGCTAACTGGGTTGTATGATGGCTTTAAAGTAATAGGACTTCAAGACTAGGATTACATCCACAATGGAAAAAATCTAGTGAATCCTTTGTTTATTGGTTGACGAGATTTGATTGCTGGAGAATAGTTGATTAGTTTTAACCATGTAAGAATGGTTTATAACAATTTTAAAGTGGATGACCACAGGCTTAAAATTGAGGATATAGAGAGGATTGATCGCAAAAACTGGGGTTCAACACAACGCATTGCTTCAAGGCATGTCTAGAGGTGCTTGAAGGAAATGAGAAGTACAGATGGCAGGACAGAGAGGACATCAGGTACAGAGACCTATCTAGCAATCGTTGCTGACTATATCGATATTTTTTTGTCTCCTAGTTTGACTCTTTGGGAAAGGGTGTGAAATTCTTCAAGAGTCCATTTCTTCACGTTATGGCTATGCTGGGTCAAAGAACAAGCAAATACTAATGTCAACATTAATTTCATCAATAAAGAGGCATATCAAGATGTGAAAAATTCTTGCCACTTTGCGGTTTTGTTGATGAGATTATTTTGTGATCAATACCCTAACTTGCCATGTGCATTGCACCTGACTGGGTCAGATTTATGTGAGAAATTCTTTAGCAAAGTCGGTGGCATGGTCGGAGTAGAGAGGGCATATGATTTCACTGACTTACTTCATGCTATTGGAACCCTTAATAGAGTTGCTAAAGAAGAATCGAATCCCCAAGGGATTCGTTTCAATAAATCTCATAAGAAACAAATGAGTATCTGGAATAAATTGCATCAACAAACAGTAGAGTAAGGTGACGTCTTGTTACAATATGATTCAATATCCACAGATGATAAAATTATAGAATCTCTAAAGATAGGATTGGAGGATGCACAGGGAATTTTAGTAGGTCTTGGCATGCAACCAAAAAGACACACGGAAGATTCTTGGTGGTTTAAACCATGGATAGAGGATCACAATTATTCAACATTCGAAGCTGTGGATGAAGTAGTTGATAATTATCCCCCGGATCATTCCACATCCATATTCCAATCTTCGTCTTTTATGGTACTCAATGATAATGAATTGAAAACAATGGAAAGTGAGTGGAGGCACGAGTTGGATGGAATTTTAGATTCCATTGATGAGAATGTAAACATAACTACCAAACCAGTTGTGGAGCTCGATGGCAAGGACATGTACAAATCTTGTTTGGTTAGTCAATTGAATGGAAATCTGACATTATCGAAAGATAGATTGACTAAAGTGAGGAATGGAGTATACTTCAGGCGAGATGAGAGGGCCCCCAAAAAGGGTGTTGCAATTGGTTTTGGAATTGGATCAGATTGTGCAGTGTTGTTTGAGAGCGAGTCTATAGCTATAGCTGAACGTACTACAAGAAAAGGTGTATCTCAAAGTACAAAGCACGACATTTCTTGTGGGACTTGGTACATTGGAAGATTGTAAAGAATAAGAAAGAAGGATGGTAATAGGGTGTTTGATTACCATAATGACATTGATCTTTTGGATAGGCCTGAAGGTGTTGAGCTTCAATGTTGTTGGTACAATAAAATAAAGGGGCAATGCATGTACAAGTATGATTCAACAAATCATCTATTCATACAACTTGATCTGTTATAGCAACGGCAAACCTATCATACAATATCAAGAATGACACATACAAGTTAGAAGAAAGCGACCACAGAATTTTTGTGGATTTCAGCAAAAATTTTAATACAGTGAATTTTTCAAAACATTCTAATTTCTCTTATCTTTTCTACTACTATCTTATAACTTATTTATAAAGTATTATTTTTGTATTATCACTGATTTGTTTGTATCAATTTCATACGCATTTGATACTCATTTTAATTTCTCTTATCTTCAGGTGCGGTGAATGGTTTGGGTGCCGAATGGTTGGGATGACTCAAGAGAATTAAAATCTCATTCTATCAAGAACTATAGAAAAGGTAATTTCAAAAATTTTGCAGGCCTATTAATGAAAGTGTTTGTTATTGCTTTGCAAGTTACATATTATATCTGTTACATAATTGGTCTATCCTGATATTGAAATATGAATTCTCAGTTTCTAAATGTCCAAGCTATCTCATCGAGTTTTTCCTTGTACACAAATATTACCCTGTTTCAATTGATTGATGAAACAATTATGAGTGCTTTTATGTATATGGAGGCGATTTTATACAAAGTTGACCTAGTTCATCTTTTCTTCATACAGATTTTTCATCACCTACACTAGCTCGGTCAACTTATCAAGTTGCAGCATTACCTTTAAATGCAAAGATTGAAATTGAGTGCATTGCTGCCCTGTAGAGGGTTCAGATTATCTTTTTGTTGCTTTGAATCTGATTTTATATGTTCAAATTTGAAAGAGATGAAAATTATGCTTTAAACCACAAATTTGAAAGAGATGAATCTAATTTCACTTGATGTTTTTTTAATTGTATGCACCCTTGCTATCTACATGAGAAACTTTTTATATTTTTGTATAATGGTTTGGATTCATTTGGATGCACATTAATATATATGTACAATGAAAATGATTTGAATTTCATATATATATATATATATATATGGCTACAGTATCCCCAATGTACCCAAGTCTCCTGTTTCAATAAGTGGTGTCCCTATCCCCGAACCCAAGTTTCCTGGCAACTTAGCTTTGATTGTTGCATTATGTTTATTCCATGAGAGATTTTCAAAATTGTTGCTCCATTATTCCCTGTATGTTGACTATCATTTCTTCAAATATTGTTGCAGTTTACATGTCCTTTGACCCCTATCGGATTGGTTAATCTGAAGTGGGTTAGGACCTGTTGATTCTATTTACAAGTATTGTTGATGACTTTGAGTTTGTATTTTAGACTCCAAATTTTTCCAAAGCTTCAATTTTTTTAATTATATACCCTCTTATTGCTTTCTTCTTTCTGCATAACTCTATGGTAAGGCACCTTGGTATTGGCTTAGGTCAAGTATGTGAGCTTTGTGCACCAACTTTTGGTATCAGAGCAAGTTGAGAGTCCATTGAAAAGGCGCTCAACCGGATGAAAAACAATGGGGGTCAGATGGGAGCACCTTATGCCCTTTCACGAATTGTTGTATTGTTGATGTCCCTCAATGCCTATTGGCATTGTTGTTCTGATGTGGGTTATTACTTGTTGACTCTGTTTACAAGTATTGTTGATGGCTCAGTGCCTTGTATTTGAGACTTCCAAGAAATTTCCAAAAGCCTTAGAAAGTTGAATTACATATGATATCACTTTAGATACCCTTTTAAAACTTTATGGAATTTCATAACTTCCTTTTTTCTGTCTATGTCCACAAATTTTATTTACCTTTTTAAAACCATTCCTCCATGAGTATTTTGTTTCTCTATTGAAAGAACACATGCTTCTCTTAGACTAATATTTCACGCCCTTATTAAACAATGCTCCTCTAATGTCAAATCAATTGCCCAACATGCCTGCATTTGCAGACAAATGGTGCCCAACATACCTAAATTTATTTGACTAATTTCGAAGCTTAAAAGCTACAGGAAGTATGCATCCTGTCGACTCAAGATTCTAACCTCATACTGTCAAAAGTTTTGGTGACTTGATTGTCAAAGAGTTGGTTTCAATTTTGAACGTGTTTTGAACCTAAAGTCATAAGTTATCTCCAGTAAATCAAAATATCAGAACTTGGTTTTACTTATGCAGCCTGAATGCATAATACTGAAAGCTTTTAAGTTTTTATTTGATCGGAGAAATGAATAAGCATTTGATGTTGTTGGCTACATAAGTTTCAAAGTTGGTGGGGCATATCATGTTGACTTCTCAGTGATTGGTTGAAGGGATTTCCTACAGATTGATGAAAAATAAGTGTTGGAATTGCATTCAATTTTTGAATTGATTATGTATGCATTAAACAATCCTTACATAATTGAATATAACCTCAAATGTGAATTACAGGAGTCTCTGAGTCTTGTTCTCTTGAGCTGGAAACATTGAAGTTGATCATGAGATTGTATTGGAATGGTTGTTCATAAGAACTTGACTTGGCTTTGTTTTGAAATCAGAACTTGAGCTTAAAGTTCAAACATTCGATTTGTTCTGCATGGGAAAATCAAATATTTGCATGCTTCCATGGAATTTGATTATGTTTTCAAGTCATAAGAAAGATTGTACACAAGTATTGAAGGTTGTTGTCCATTTAGTCACTTGAAATTTTGTTGGTGACATGATTGAAATTTTAAAAGGATGAGCTATCAAATGAGTGACTTTGTAGCAATGGATTTTGATTATAAGCTCATACTGTCAAAATACATGATACACAATGATTGTACATGCACAATGTTATTGATAATATTTGAGGGTCAGCTTTGTTAAGGCTTACCTGGTTGTTAAGCTTGTCTTGATAAAACCCAGCGTTCAAGGTTAGAGATAAGCCTTCTGCCTTCTGTCATCATAATATTGTATTTATTTACAGTATCAAAATTAAAAATTATAAAAAAACTTCAGAAGTTGTCCTAAAACATAACATAAGTAATTCATTTACAGTGTGACAAATATATTATCTTTCATCTAATAATATATAATGTTCAATATACATAAGAATTTTTTATTGAAGTAAAATAAAGTAAAATTTTATATTCAATAGCACTTTCAAATGTTGCAATTTCCGAGGCATCCAACAAACTCAGAGACTTGTGAACAAATTGGGTTGGGTATAGATGTTAGTGGAGACTGTCTATCCATTGGTCATGGTTCCGAGTCCATGGACTTGTTCTACAGCCTGCTTGAGCATAGACCATAACTAAAGTTATATTGCAATTGAAACCATACTATCTACGATTCTCTAGGCAGTGGAAGTTACCATGCTTGCGAGTATGACTTGCAAATATTCATGATTATAACATTCTGCAGATTACTCAGCCTAAAATTTGTGATATTCAAGTTGAAAACTAATTAGTTTTGAAGGAATTTCTGGATTTTAAACTTTCAAAGTTTAGAATTGTTTGATAGAGTTTAAAATCCAAAATTCTTGAAAGAAACTATAATGAACCATGAAAATCACAAAATCCAGCAATTGAATACTTTGTTCACTGAAGAGAATTTATACAACAGATAATTGAATAACCATTTGGCATGCCTCGACGAGTATAAGTATGGTAACTATGATTGGAGCTCACAGGGTCTATAATGTAGGGCTTAGGAAACTTTTGTAAACACTTATAGTTACCCATATTCCCAAGATCAATTGGGATAACCTACACCCAAAACCAGATGCAACCATTCTGGAACAATCACTACCCCTGGGCAGATGCCCACATACAATATCTTTTAACATATACTAAACTATTTTCCAAAACCCAATTCAAGCATACTGAAATTAAGACAATGTCCACTTAATAAACCCTAAACTCCTTCTATGGATTAATTATCACCCAAATCAAACCCAATTCAAGCATATTGAAACTAAGACAATGTCCACTTAATACACCCTAAACTCCTTCTCTGGATTAATTATCACCCAAATCTAAATCCAGAATCTCTAAATCATAGTAGTAAGATTGGGCTTTATTAGTTTATGCTGTATGGAAATGACTAATTTTCCGTACAGTATGAAAACAGTAAAATCAACTTAGTTTGATTAATTTTTAGAAAGATACCTTGTGAATGATTGCCTACATAAAATCAACTTGGTTTGATTAATTTTTAGAAGATACCTTGTGAATGATTCCTGCCAATATTTTTTATGTTCTTGGTATTGGAATTCTTTTAGTTCAAAGGGCATAGAATATAGGGTGAGTAGGTATGTTGTTAAACATTTTTTGTGATATCATCAATTTAAAATGGTGTATAGTGGTTTTTTGATGGTAGAAACTGATTCAACACCATTAAAAACCTTTGGGACAATTTTAGAGTTTGAGAATTGTAACCAGGATTTTAAAAAAAAAAATGTCTTAGACTAAACTGTTCGAAACTCCATATGTACTAGCTTAAACTTAATTGATTGCTGATTCCCTCCATCCAACGGGAAAGGAGGAAAATCAACCTTTGATCTTTCTCCATGCCCGTTGGACAAAGGGAATCAACAATCGAAATAAGCTTAGGCAAAAAATACTAAAATTCTTCTAAAAATTAAAACATGCTTATGCTTATACATATATGTGAGAATTGTAATGGAATCTTGCTGCTATGCTATTGTAGTATAAATATAGTATCACCGTTTTCATTTCATCATAATTCCAAAATCTCTGATAGAAGGCTTACTTGATAAGCTTGTCTTGATATTTCATCATAATATTTCAGTACTCTCATTCGCATCATTTTCAATATTTCAAAAGCAACATCTAGATTTCTAGCTTCATAGATAGTTTTCATGAGAGTACTGAAAGTTATGATATTTGGGAAAACTTGGTATTTTATCATTTCACTATACATTTCTGTCATTTTCTCATATTGATTTCCCTTTACAAGAGCACCAATCATTGCAGTGCCATATAACACCACATTAGTTTTGCAATTGTTCTCCTTCATCTACTTGTAAACATTGATTGCATTGTTAATGTCATCATCTATCTTGTATGCATATATGAGTTGAGTGTAGGTCACAACATCCATATCACATCTATTGACATATGAGCATCTGTGCTTCCAACTTTGGCTACAAGCTCACGGGGTGTTGTCATGACTCATAACTAACATTAAAAGGTTTTCACTACTAAATGCCATTGATTTTACATTGGCATGCCTAAGATAACATCCACTAACTTCCTAAAATTTCATACACCTTATAAGTACTTCAATTGCATATAGGGAAGAGTAGCATGGTCTTTCAATTGCATTTTTGTATCTCAACTTTCTCTGGTGTGCTTTCCTTTGGTTCTGTACATAGCTAATTGAACTACAAGTTTCCACCACATTTGAATTTATAAGTGGCCTGGTTGATACTATCTATGAGTCACAACCTTTGTTAGCCGAACCTTACCCTCTTTTGGACTAGACTTGCTCATTTCATTGGGACCTCCCTTGCTCTTCTTGTCCTTTACAGGGCCCTCTTTACTACATGATTATGGGTTCATCCTCACTTTTACATTCATTTTTGGATTATTTTGGTCAATTTTTAAAGAGGATATACCCTACAAAATTGCAACATTTGTCATCAATTATGGCAGTAAAAGGAACCTTGTTTCCCAACCATTGATGGATGAACTAAATATGAATGCATTAAATTCTTATTTCTCTACTTGCATATAGAAAAGAGGCTTCAATTTTCAATTACCAATGGTTTTTCTTTAATATAGGAGTGCATCTGATTTGCTAGGGCTGCTTTTGCCATCTGTTGCAAAGATATGTTCAGATTTTGATCATACCCAATATGTAAAGCCTCCTTTGCTAAAACCATTATGTACTTTATGGTTTTATATTGTGTTGTTTGGTTTAGCTCCACCTATCCAGACAAATCAACCATCTTCGAAGTTGCTTTTTACAACCATGAATAGATTAGGGAGCATGAGTGCTATGGCTCTTCAAGCAGTGGAATGACTATATGTGGAATGTGCAATGGTCATCGACAATCCAAAAAATCACCCAAGGAACACTGCCACTTGTAAGATAAATTCATTGCCAACATGGTTTTGCTAATTGCATTCTATAAAATATGAAAATTTTAATTATACTTTTTTGCCAGTTCTTGGATGCACACTTTTGACCCATTTTCTCCTGGTATTTGTTTATAGAACAAGAAGGATATAAAAATATGAAGGTGTCCAAGCCCCCAGGGTGCCTTGGGAGGCTCTAAGCCTCCAGGGCACCTCCACGGCCTGTTATAGGCCCTCGATAGGCCTTGGGGGCTTGAATACCCAACCACTCGTTCCTATTACAGGCCTTGGGAGGTTTAGTCAAGCCCACGGTATCATGCCAATATACTAGGTAGATATATAAAGGGGTATAAAAAATGTAAATGGAAAAATGGATACATACAATATTATAGGGGTATTAGGGGTTTTTTTTAATTGGGAAGGCATATTGGGAGGGGGTTAAAAAAAAAGAGTTTGGGAATTTTTTTCCAATATTTTTTGAAATTAGGGGTATTGTTTCATATGCCACGAACGAACGTGCTATGTTAGGCAGTCATTGAGTGAAGTCCCCGTGGGAATATGATGGAGTATGCATTGAAGTTAATTGCGTTTGTATTGGTCCGTTCATAGGGGTTGTTATGTCCTCTGTATTACTCTGTCAAGGAAACAAAATGTAATATATATATATATTCAAAAGATGAAAATAAAATATTATTTTAAATAATAATTAAACAACTAACCTCCACCACAGGTGTGATTTCATCATGAGCATTTTGTACAGTAGGAAACTGTTTATATGAGCAATTAGATATTAGAAGTCAGATCATTAGTGTGAAAATATGCATATTGAGACAAGAGTAAAGAATTGGACACTAACACTTTCTTTGTTGACCACATGTCCTCTCTCCATATCTTCTACTCTTTTCAGTAGTTCAGTTATTGTTGTTTTCAAAGATGTGATTTCCTGTGTTTTTTCTTTCACTGTAGCTTGGCTTACAGCTAGCGCCTCCTTGTATGGACTTTTTCCAAACAAGTCAGTTGGTGTAACTCCTAAGCCAACGCAACAACATCGTCCTCTTGTATCAACCCCTATTACCTTGTCAAGGGCACATCCCTAGCTGCAAAGTCTTGAGATGCAACTTCTACTTGTGCTTGTTCAATTTTTTGTTAACATTGACATACAATTAAATCAGATCATAGAAGAAAACATTTCCAACATGTAAATGAAATTTTAATCAATATCTGCATTAAAAGGTTGAGAACATACTATTGTTTCTCCTACAGCTCGTGTGATTGGAGTGCCATCCTTCTTTTTATGGCACTTCTTCCATAAGTCTTCCCTAGTAATGTGTGTAGTTGTATCATCGGAGGCTATAGAGTTTTTCTAGTTGCAACAAGTAAAATAGTATGGTTAAGTTGTGACATTACAATGAAACTAAAATATCCTAATATTTCTCATATCAGATAAAATATCATCGCAATTGTTTACCATATCATCTTCGACCCGTTGATAACCTCGACATCTAGAGGTGTGTAAGTTCCTCTCCTTTTCTCTATTTTCCTTGTTATTTTTCCCTATATCCTAGAAATCAATTGAAAATAACATATATAAGTCAACATTACAAGCCAATAGACATTCTAAAAAACTTGATTATATAATATGTGAACTTTTTCCTTACCAGGAATTCAATGGTGGCTCGTGAATCTTCTGCAAAAGTTTCTGGATCATGATTCTTGGAAACTTGAGACAAAAGAGAAGAGGCTCGCTGAAACTGAGAATGTGTTCGATGTTGATCTCTAGGATCACCGGCAAGATCACTAGCTGCTTCACATGTTGAATGGTCCCATCGAGGAAGCACTTGTGTTGGTGCAACTAGAGGAACATGAGCAAGCGGAGGTGGATTTTCATCCTCACTGTCATCATCATGATCTAGATCTTGAACTGCTGTTGCCGAAACTTGAAAGGGTTTCTAGTTCTGGTATTTCTGTGCATTTCTGGGCTGTGGGAGGTGTTCCATTGCGTCCGGAGCATCGTTTTCCATTGGTCGTGTTGCCTGTTATATGTAGACACCTCATGAAAGTCACTGGAAAGCAGCTAAAAGAATACTTCGATATATTCGAGGTACAGTTTAGTTTGGGATTCATTACAGTACAGGGGGGAAACCTTTGTTGGTTGGTTTCACTGATTCAGATTGGGTCGGCGATCCTAATGATCGAAAGTCTACTGTAGGTTATGTTTTCAGTCTGAGATCTGGACCTATTACTTGGGCTTGTAAGAAACAACAAGCTCTTGCTCTTTCTTCAGCAGAGGCAGAATATCGAGCAGTAGTTAATGCCAGTTAGGAAGCTTTATGGCTTCGATAGATCCTTTCAGAGTTTGGATTTGAGCAGCAACAGCCTACTCCACTTTGGTGCGACAATCAAAGTGCCATCAAGCTTGCCAAAGATCTAGTTCTACATCAATGCAGCAAACACATTGAGCTACATATGCACCTCATCATAAATCTTGTTCATGATCGTGTTCTTGAAGTGCTCTTTTGCCCTACAAATGATCAAGTTGCAGACATCTTCACCAAGTCTCTTACAAAAGCAAAGTTTTCTAAACTTCGATCTATGTTAGGAGTTCAAGAACTTGTCATTAAGGGGGGATAGGCTTTAATGCCTCCTTCCTTCTCCTAATAGTGTCACTTTTGTAAATCCCTCAGTCTTATCCCAAGTTGTTCTTAAGGGGGCATGTTAGGATATTTAGACACTTAGGAGTTAGTTAAGATCAACTTGTGTAATATATCCATTAGGGATAGTGTGTTTCTTTAGTATGCATTTGTAAATACTTAATCCGACGGTCACGATATGTTCCCGACATAGAGTGATCCGACAGCTCAACTTCTCTTAGATAAAACCTAACCTTGATCCGTGGCTTAACACCCGATTGGTCCATGATCTCTATTTAAAGAGCATGGAGGGTCATTGTTTAGTTGATCGATTATGAGAAGCTCATTTGTAACTTTCTTTCTTTGCATAATAAATTGTCCTGTAGAAGCTATTTGGCCTAAACTTCTGCCAAAGTTTCTGGATCATGATTCTCAGAAACTTGATCCAAAAGAGAAGAGGCTCGCTGAAACTGAGAACATGTTCGACGTTGATCTCTAGGATCACTGGCAAGATCACCAACTGCTTCACATGTTGAACGGACCCATCGAGGAAGCACTTGTGCTGGTGCAACTGGAGGAACATGAGCAGGTGGAGGTGGATTTTCATCCTCACTGTCATCATCAGAAACTGGAGTTGGAAACCTGTCAAGGAAGTTGGAAGAAGAAGAAGAAGGCACAAACGCCGAATCAGGCTCACATGCCAAAGATGGCACAATCGCCGAGTTAGGCTCGCAGGCCAAGAGATTTTCATCAAATTTAACATCTCTTCTAATGATTATATCATGAGAATGTGGTTGAACAAGTCTATAACCTTTTATATCTTCAGAATATCCAACAAATATGCACTTTTCACTTTTAGGCTGCAATGCTTTCCATTTTTCATCCGGAATGTGAGCCCATGCTTCACTACCAAACACACGAAAGTGACTTACGTCAGGTTTAGTTTTACTCCATGCTTCTTCCGGTGTTATACCTTGTAATGCTTTAGTGGGGGTGCGATTAACTATGTAATTTGCACAATTAATGGATTTAGCCCAAAATTGAAGACTTAGTCGCTTAGATTGGATCATACAATTAGCCATTTCTTTTAAAGTGCGGTTCTTTCGCTCAACTACACCATTTTGTTGTGGTGTATATGGTACATTGTGTTATTGTTGGATGCCTTGTTCAGTACAGAAAGTAGTGAACTTTTTGTTAACATATTCTCCTCCATTGTCAGATCTTAACTTAATAATTTGATGACCAGATTATTTTTCAACAAGGGCCTTGTAGGCCAAGAACATGTTAAATACTTCGCTCTTAAGTTTTAGGAAATAAACCGAAGTGCATCTGGTGTAATCATCAATGAAGGTTAAGAAATATTTGAAACCAGAAAATGAAGCAGATGGAAGAGGACCACACAAGTCACTATGCATAAGCTCCAAGGGAACCGAGAAATGCCAAGAGGCACGTTTGTAAAAACTGTCCCGATGATTTTTTCCGAGTACACAACCAGAACAAACACCATCCCTACAAGATACCATTGGAAGACCTGTCACCATATTGTCTTTACATAGTTGTTGCAATGAGCGATAATTTAAGTGACCAAATCGCTCATGCCAAAGTTTGCTCAAGTTATCACTATGAGCAACAAAAACTGAAGGGAAAGGTGATGACCCAAAGTTGTTAAACTTGTACAACCTGGTAATATCATCAATAATTCCGGTAGCTAGGACCTGTTGAGGATCTTTAAAATCCTTGATTACAACTTGGCGAGGTGTAAAGGTCACAGTTTTACCTTCACCAGAATGAGTGATCTGATAGACTGATAACAAATTGCAGGAAATTCTTGGAACACACAGTACATCACTAAAATGACCATTATCTACTGGAACTATTCCATATCCTACAACACTTAGAGATCTATTATCACCAACAAATATTTGTTTGGTGTTACATTCATGCATAGTAGAAAAGATGGCTTGATCCTTAGCCATATGATAAGATTCTCCAGAATCAATGAGCCATTCATTTGAAGTAGAAGAAGAAGATGCATTATAAGAATAACCAGAAGCACAAAGTGCATGTTCATGAGAGGCAGATTCTGAAGACGAATCTAGGCTGATGTGGTGCTTCTTTATTGATGCTTCCAAGGCTGACATCTTCTTGAAACACTTAGATTCATCATGATTATCTTTCCCGCAATAGTTGCAATGATGCTCAGTCTTCTTGCCTTTTGGCTTGGATCCTTTGTCATTTTTTAAAGAAGGAGCTGATTGAGAGGGTTTTGGACCCTTGTTTGACTTATTATTGCAAAAATTTTGTTTCTTGGGAGGCTTGGACTTTTCTTTCTGTTGGGACAATAAGGCTTTCCCAGATGTATCTCCATTGTTGATTATTCCAAGATGAATGAGTTTATCTTGTTCTCTAATCAAGGAATCACAAAAGGATTCAAGACTAGGCTCTTGATAGCTAGCTGCATTCAAGGATGCTTTCATGGAGTAAAATGTAGATACAAAAACAGAATATGCAGGTCCAAGTTTGGAAAGAATATGATAAATGCATTGTTTGTCTTCCCTCTCAATCTTACATTTTGCACATAAGAGTTTAAGAGTTTTGTACTTAGATAAATAATCTTGAATACATGAAAAGTCACTTGGATTTAAAGAAATCAACTCATTTTCGAGTTGGTGACCTCGAATTTCATTGTGTTTACCAAACACAGATTCCAACTTGTCCCAAGCAGCATTAGGTTCATCAATTCCATATATGTGGAATCGCAAATCAGTAGAGATTGACATCCCAATCAATCCACGAGCTTCATCACATCTATTTTCCCATTTTCTTTTCTTATCATCATTAGTGGGTTCTTTTCCTTTCCTTGAGGTAATTCTGAAAAGTCCCCTACTTCGTAGAACATCCTCCATACGAGATTTCCATCAGAAATAGTTGGAACTGTTAAGTAGAATATCACAAGGGGTGGCCATATTTATAAATTAATGGCTTTAAAAGAAGAAACAAATAGTCTAGATGTGAAGAGCTCGAAAAAATAGGCAGTTTAAAAAAAAACGACACTGAAAATTGACTCTGTATGATGAAGTTATGCTTGAACAAAGAAACTGTTGAAGATGTCCCCAATAGTGATGTGGTAGCTAGAGAATGTCTAACAAAAAAAAGAACCCCCCTCTTCCCAAGATGAACCTTTTGACAATCACTCTACAAGAAAGTTGTTTTAAGTGAACCACTTTTGTAAAATAAGTGATTTCACTTTTACAATAATATTACTTTTACATAGTGCAACAATAAAAAAAACTTAAGTGACTCACTTGTATTTTTTTTTTTTATTATTTAAGTGAAATGCACTTTTACAATAAAATAACTTGAAAATAGAAATTGCATGCACTTTTTCTTTTAAAAGTAAGACCTATTAAGGAATAAGCAACTTTGAACCAAGTGAGCTAGATTAAAAGGTATGTAAAATATGGGAATGAGGAAGGGGGCTTCTTTTTTTTTTTTTACTCTTCTTGCTCGGTTTGCGTGCTTGCCCTTTTTCCTGCAAAACACACTACAAATCAAAACAAAAAAACTTTTCCACACTTGTGGAGTTAGATCTTGTTAGCTTGCCCAGAAAGTCTACGTTTTCTCTCTGTTTCTGATTTGCCAAGATTGCGCAAGGTGCACGGCAAAGAGCATATGCAGCCGAGAAAAACCCTTTCCCTTTCTGTTTTTGATTTGCCGAGATCGCTCAAGGTGCACGGCAAAGAGCATACGCAGACGAGAAAACAACAATCCAAACCCAAAAAAAAATCTAATAGTAAAAAATGATAAAATATGAGATTTTTTTCTTTTAAAACAGAAAATAAAAAAATGCGTCACTGTAACATTATACCTTCAGATCTGATGAAATATGCGTTTCTGGAGCAACCGAGAACCATTTTCGATCAAACGAAAACTATTTCCCAATGGAAACGATGCTCCGGACGCAATGGAACACCTCCCATAGCCCATAAATACACAGAAATATCAGAACTAGAAACCCTTTCGAGTTTCGGCAACATCAGTTCAAGATCTAGATCATAACCGGAAGCGGCACTTCATAAAAGCTCTGATACCATGTTCGGGTACACAGGGTACTACCAAAGGACCGAACATCAAGAGAAACCACTTCACACAAACAGATCATAGATCAACACACCGATGTTTTGACGTGGTTTAAACCCTCTTGAGGGAAACACTCCACGACCCCGGCCAAGTAGCTTCTACAGGACAATTTATTATGCAAAAAAAGAAAGTTACAAATGAGCTTCTCATAATCGATCAACTAAACAATGACCCTCCATGCTCTTTAAATAGAGATCATGGACCAATCGGGTGGTAAGCCACGAATCAAGGTTAGGTTTGATCTAAGAGAAGTTGACCCATCGGATCACTCTATGTCGGGAACATATCGTGACCATCGGATTAAGTATTTACAAATGCATACTAATGCATACTAAAGAAACACACTATCCCTAACAGATATATTACACAAGTTGATCTTAACTAACTCCTAAGTGTCTAAATATCCTAACATTGTGACATTACAATGAAACTAAAATATGCTAATATTTCTCATATTGGATAAAATATCATCACAATTGTTTACCATATCATCTTCGACCCGTTGATAACCTCGACGTCTAGAGGTGTGCAAGTCCCTCTCCTTTTCTCTATTTTCCTTGTTTTTTTTCCTTATATCCTAGAAATCAATTGAAAATAACATATATAAGTCAACATTACAAGCCAATAAACATTCTAAAAAACTTGATTATATAATATGTGAACTTTTTCATTACCAGGAATTCAGTGGTGGCTCGTGATAGGACGAATTCTCTCCACATTGTCTCACTTATCCTAATTGGAGGAACATTTTTTAATCTTTCCTCTGTTGACTCATAAGGGTCACAATATTTTTTGGTCAGCCAATAAACATTCTAAAAAACTTGATTATATAATATGTGAACTTTTTCATTACCAGGAATTCAGTGGTGGCTCGTGATAGGACGAATTCTGTCCACATTGTCTCACTTATCCTAATTGGAGGAACATTTTTTAATCTTTCCTCTATTGACTCATAAGGGTCACAATATTTTTTGGTCAACCAATTTCTATGACTGTTTGCCTTATGGCCAATGGATTTCATACAATATTCTTTACGGAACGGGGGGTGTTATGAATTTTGCCTGCAACATACAAGAATTGCATTTTTAGATGTCATACATGGTCTGAAAATAAACTTTGAAATCATCCAAAAATATAAATGTTGAAAACAAATACACGTAATCTCTAATACTCACATTAATAATGTTCCACAAGTCCTCCTTTAATTGATCTGAAACCTTCCTCCAATCAAAATAATTTATTGGAACCATTTCCCTTGCGAGCACACCTAGTAATGAAGATAGCTTCACGGAGTTTGGACCAATTGGTTGGTTCCTTTCATTGATATGAATTTCGATCTTTCCCTCCAAGTTATTGATTTCTGCACATTTAGTTGCTCCTCTACCTTTCTTCTTGACTTTCTCTATTGATGCTTTTGTAGAGGGATCTTCACCTTGTATACTAATATCTTGTTGGCATTGTTCTTTGTGAGCAACTTCTATCAAAGAAGGGCACTTAAAGGTGTTATGGATTTCTAAGTCATAAAATTCTATTTATGAAGAACTGCAAAATTATACATTGATGAGCTTACCTTGTTCTTAATGTTTCTTCATCCCTTTTTGTGTCGAGGGATCTTCCCCTTCTACACTATTATCCATATGGCATGGTTTTTTGTGAACGTCTTCTATAAAAGAAGGGCACGTAAAGGTGTTATGGATTTCTTAATCATAAGATTTGTACTTACAAAGAACTAGAAAAAATTGAATTAATGAGCTTACCTTGTTCATGTTGCTCCTCCTCCTGAAAAGATGAAAATGTATCTTTGTCATTTCCTTCTTTGTTAGGACTAGTAGAGTCATTCAAAGGCATAGAAGGTGTAATCTTCTTTGCTATTGTTTGTATTTTCCTCTTCTTTGCAACTGTAGCCAAGAATGTTATTAAACATATGCCTAACATCATCATACAATAAAAATAAGCATTATACTGCATAAGGAAATACATTGTTCTATTTCTAAATATTTACCTTCTGAGATGCATGTCCCTTTCTTTCCCATTTGATTATTTTGATGTGTTCTTTTTTAAAATTTCATAATCAGATTTTTTTGATTTCGTGTCATAATCGGCTTTCTCTATTTTTTTTTAAATGATTAGAGTATTGATTAGCCACAGCCTATTAGATTGTTATTAAAATACAAAGTAATATGTTTTAACAATTTAAATTAAATAAAAGTAGTATTCCCATTTGCTGTGATGGGGAATTTTGTTTTTTTCAAAGAACTCACAGATGTAACCTCTTGGGTGGCTCAGCCACAGTTTTATTAATATAAAATTTACTTGTTTCTGTTAAAAAAAACAATTTAAATTAAATAAAAATTATGATATACTTCAATCACAAACAATCACTTACCTCCATGTCTCCACTTGTACAAAGCCTACATAACCAAAAAATAAAGTCTATCATCACTAAATTTATAACTGAAAGTTGCTTAAACAAGTTTTAAAAGTAAAAGGGAAAACTATCTGTAACGACTATCTGCTAAGAGGAATAGATGTCATAATTTGAGAGAGAGAGAGGGTTAGAATTTAGGTTAGAAACGTACAGTAGCCAACAATATATCTCAGTCTCGAAGAGTGAAGACCCCTCATCCTTAGAGGTTGCAAGCAGGACAAGGTTTACACAGGCAGCCCAAAGATGAACACAGTAACGGTCTTGTAGCAGTGGGAAAGTGCAGTCCAATTCTAGTGGTCACAAAACAATCACAACATCCCACGTATCAGCTAGGAAGAGCCACCACAATCCACAGTCAGCCCTAGAGGAAACCAACATTTTTAAAGAATTTTTAAAATTTTGTAGCAGAGGAACCACTATTTTGATTTCTGTCAATAAAGAAACCACAGAATGTTTGAATTTATTATGTTGTTTTCATGAAAGCATGGATAAAATACCTACAATAACGCAGAACACAGAACAAGAATGCCGTGAAACTTAAGTTACACCTCACGCAGTTCACCTCAATATATCGCAACAGCAAAGCTTCAGCTTTCGTGGTGTGCAAAAAGAAAACGGTGCCCGAAAACACTCGAGTTTTCTCCTAAGGTTTTCAATGAAAAGGGGAAAGACGTTGGTACTAGGAGTCATGTAGGTGGATCAAAGGAAGGAATGAGGGAACCAAAGAAATGCATCAAAAGGAAAGGAAATATCAGCCTATTGTGGTCGATGACATGAAGTTAAATAATGTAATAAGCATGGCTTCTAAGGCATTGATTGTGAGGTTTATTTTTAGAAGGATGGGGACAACGAGTTTGTTTCAATAGATTCAAGTCCACCTATACTAACTGAGACCCTTCAGATTTATTGACTTGTAATGTAAACATTGTGCATATGTGATGTACGATTAATCCTAGAGTGGAGCTCAAGGCCAAGGCCCCACTAGTGAATTCTCAGCCTTGAAGGGATGATATTTTATGTTGTGCCATCCATGTGTTAGTAAGCCATGGAAATTGTAAAAACATGTAGATGATTATAATGCAAATAAAAATACCAAGGGATTGGCTATGGATGCAACTAAATGAGGGGGCTATGTGTATCCAGTAGGAAGAGGTCACTAGGGGGTTTTGCGATTGGACCCTAGCTGGCTGCCATATGTCATCTTGAGAACCCATTTGAATGTTCTAGTTGTCATTTAATTCTATTGGAAGGAAGTGGGTGATAAATTTAGTTCATGAGAGTGATGGAGTATGGGTAGCCTTGAAATTCGTAAGGCAAGGTATGGGATCGGTTTGCTCGACCCATAAGCCACTCCATCTCATGGTAATTATGTGTTCTGAATGTTTAATTGTTCATGTTTCATTCAACTGTGCTTATTTGAGTATGCATGTGCATCCATGTGTTTTTATGAATTTCTTCAATGATGAATAGGGCCAAGTCTTGTTGAGGCCCAGGAGGTTCAGAATGTAATTTAGTCATGACTTTGGGGGAGAAATAGAAACCCCTTTTGTGTTCATGTTCCCTCTGTGGGTCAGATGAAGGGAGGAGACATGGCATAGTGGATTAGAGCTCTTTACGGAGTGGTAAAGAGGTATGGATGAGGATTGGGGCTGAAACACCTTGGTTGGAAGAAGGAAAATTCAGAGTTCTCGGGTTTGGAAGAAGATCATACACTTTCATGGGAATCTCCGAGAGATTTCCAATATATGATACCAAGTTTTCCAAAAATGGACTTAGGATGAGAAATTTATCAGCCTAAGAAGTTGGTAGTAACAGTGGTATATATATGGTCGACTTCTGACTTTCTGAACCCGTAGTGCAAATTGTGGATCACGGAAGTTGGGGGCACGATTTCGCGAAGCTGAGACCTTTGGAGTTTTGACATCCGACTCCCACGTCGTGGATTATAGAAGTCAGAGGTGTGATTTGGCGAAGTAGAGAATTGGGTGTTCCAACTTCCCTACTCCTGCATCGTGGATTGTTGAATGTGAAAGTCGAAGGTGTATTTCTTTGACGTCATGTATTTGTCGTTCCGACTTTTCGACTACTGCGTCGTGGATTGCAGCAGTCAAAGGTGTGATTCTTGAAGTGGCACGTTGGGGTGCCGACTTCTGACTACGACATGCGGATTGCGGACCAAGCTATTGCGGTTGTGCGAAAGTGCATAGTTTGGAAGAATTTTTTTTATCAAATTGTATTCTAAGGAGCTCCCTCATCACCTCTAAAGGGCACCGAGGGGGTCGGGGACATTACAGATATCCTAGAACAGTGATGTGTGTTTCTTTAAAATATTGTTCATGGATTTGGATACCTCAAAGAATATTCCTTTAGGGAATAAGGCATGTGATTCCTTCCTTAATTATGTATAGAGCCTCAAGACTCCAAACTACTATTCAAAACCATCTAATGACACAGACATCCCTACTCAAACACTAAAGATAATTTCAAGAATCCATGTGTGTTTGTTCAAGTTGTTCTTCTTGGCCATGGATTCTCAAAAGGTTATTTTTTTATTAAGGCCCAATTTTTCTCCCTCAAACATGTATAGGGAACCCAATATCTATACCAAGTTCTCAAAAAATTCTAATGGCACTAATATCCCCACTTATATGAATAATATGCTCTTGGGAGGTCATGTGTGGTGATTGTAGGAATTTTTCTTAGCCAAAGATGCCTAGAATTTCCTTTAGGAACTAAGTCGCACTCTTTTTTCCCCAACCATATCCATGGTGTTGAAACCTATAATTAGTCTTAAAATTCTCACTGTGCCACAAAAACCCCACTCATAGGCCAAAGATACCGTGGAAAGGTCTATTGTGGTTGTTCAACATATCATTCTTGGCTATATATACCTAGAAGATTCCTTTAGTTCCTAAGGCCCAGTTTCCATTCCTTAACCATGTCTAGATCCCCAAGACCCATACCTAATGCTCAGAAACTTCTTAACAATTCCCATATTCTAACTATAAGGACAAATATCCCCTTAAGAGGTTAGCTTTGGTGGTTAGAGACATGATTGTTAGACCTTTAATAAGCATGGCTTCTAAGGCATTGATTGTGAGGTTTATTTGTAGAAGGATGGGGACAGTGATTTTGTTTCAATGGATTGAAGTGCATGACTAGTAATCAATTTTAGCTTACTACATAAGGGATGTCATTTTCATCTGAGGTTAGATTTTGAGGTTACATCCAAACATAGTATTATTTCTAGTCAGTATCTACTGCATTTATACCTAGCTGGATTTACTAGTTACTTGATCAAATTAGTTATATATCATTCAAGGTCCCATGCCAATAAGTAAGGATACCATAAGGATAAAATAATTGTACTAAATTAGTCTATTTCCATAGACTCTCTTATGATTCTACACAAGATATTTCCGCTTTATGCTATTAATTGTAACTACTGGCATGATATGACTCATTATTGTTTCTTGCAGCCTTATAACACAGAGATCTATCATATGCATTCAAACAATTATGACTCATTATGATCTCTCTTCTCATGGAAATCATATGAGCCAAAATTTGACTGGTGGTATGCCTTACAAATCTACTTTCTTAATTGACATATCCATTAGGTAACTAGGGATATTAGAATACTGAGAAGAGATATATGGTTAAGGTTAAGGTCCTACTTGGAGAAAACCTAAAAGAACCTATACAAATCAATACATTGGTTAAGGTCCTACTTGGAGAAATCCTAAAAGAACCTATATAATCCGTTTAAATATTAAGAATTTTTATCATTACCTCTTCCAACCATATGAAATTCTTATAAAGATAAAAGGAATTTGAACCATTAACCTATGTCTTTTAGACCAGTATTATACCATTGAAACTATTCTCCTAATGAAAATTTGATTACCTGCTAGGATATCCCTCCAGTCGATTTTCAATGATGCCTACCTTACATCTACCACATATCATCCGATGCCAATCTAGAGACTCCACCTCATTTATGTATTTGCATTGTTCAATGAACCATTTTAGTGGTGGAAGTGTAATAGTTTTTACAGATGTTTGCATGGGAATTTCTATTTAGGTCATTGGAGAGTCAATGACAGGTGGCATATGAAATTATTGAACCAAGTGATCTCTAATAATGTTATGGCCATTGCACTGCACCTTTGATTAATTTATTCACTCCCAAGTGAGATTTTTTGAGCTCTAAAGGAAATGAAGTTTCCCATACCTTCCAAACCATTAAATGAGGGGATCAAAGCCAATTCTAACTCCTAAAAATACATTGATATGTTAAAATGGTGGTGACAACTTTAACATCTTGATCTCCTATCATACTAACAACACATATTAGTTAGTCTAAAGGTTGGGATATGTCCACATTAGAAACATATTTATATTTAACCCATAGAGCCTCCCTACGATGTAAGTTATAAATATCCTTGGCAAGCAATATAATAGAAGCTAGAAACGATTATGCAATAAGTAAATTAAGAATATTATAAGAAAATAGCACCCCCTAGCGCCATCCCCATAGCATATTCTATAATAAGGTTTATCCCAAGGGGGTCTTCCTATGATTCTAACAAGTAACAATATTATATTATACCTAGTATTGATTATAGGCTCATGCCATGGTTATACATACAACAAATTTTCAGGCCCATCTAGATATAAGATGCTAAAGATTCATGCATATTTGCTTTTTTGTCTTTTTTGGTTTTTATGTTTTTGAAAAAAAAGAGTAACAAAGGGGCCGATTTCATCTTGTGGAGGCCATAATATTCATTTGTTGGCTGAGTTTGGACTACGTGGGCCATGACATCGTCTGGAGAGGACGATTTAATTTATGTTGGGCGCATATCCTTACAGCAAAAAGGAGCTGCAATCTACTACAACATTGTTATTGACACCTACAGGAATCTACTATAGCGTTGTTGGGTACTCTCACTGTAGTCTTCCTTCTTCTTATGACTGTGCATAACGTTTATGGGTAGTGAAGGGAGTCTGAGAAGAAGACGATTTGGGTTGTTTTGAGGAGCTGGCATACACAAAAGAAAAATCGAGACACCAAAGAAGGCCAACTCACTTCCATAAATCATTGCGCACGCCCAAGAAGCTATAGGTTAGAGTTAAAGTAATTTCAGATTTGTTTGTCCACCTTAGAATTGTTGTTACAGTCATTGTAAACTCAAAGTTATATGAATATGATATTTAAGGTTTATTTTCCTTGTTATTTATGCAAAGATATCTCTATTTCATTTACTGTTCACTGTTAGCGCTATGAAAATCAAGATCTGATATCTGAAACAAACTCTTCCCGCACTGCCTTCTGCAGCGGAATTCTTTCCTGAATGCAGGAATAGAGTTTCCGCAAAACACTTCTTCCCCGCCGTCGATCAATTTCATTGCAAGCCTGAGTGTTCGTACAACTTACTTTTTCACGCAGCGAAATGGATTTCTGATCGTTCGATCAGTGTCCCCACCAAATCAACGGTGGATTGCAAAATTTATTGAGCTCATCCCATAGAATATTGCGCACATGAAAAGTGTTTGAAGGCTTGCAACTTCTCCCGGCGATATCACTATTCCAATGAAGGGTAGCAACCCATGTACTAGACCTCACAGACTTCCATCCATACTAACAGATCATGGCCAACACATTTACACACCCTCACGACACCCTTAGTAACCCACATTAGATCATGGTACCTCCATAACAGTCCTCAAGGCACTTTCAACCAGTCATGATAATCCTAGCAGGCCTAAGACATGTCACAACAGCCCTTAGCAAGCTCAAGACGGGTCATGGGTTTCTCTAGAAAGCATTAGCAGAATTTACACATATGAAATTGACGCAAATAGGAAACACAAACTGAATATGAACACTGCGATGAATCTCAGAAACTCAAAAAAAAACTTTTCATTAACACTTCCAAGAAAGTTTACAAAGCTACATTCCAACCACAGAGGTGTAAAAAATCAAAGTCGAACCCTTCCTCCTCCGTAGAGGTGACATTTACCCCCGAGACGTATCTCGAAACAAGGCATCAAAATCAATTACATTGTGGGAATCAAACCTGAAAGTAAGTCCTAAATACTAACAAACTCTGACGTGGCAGATGCGCCATGCCCACAAAATATTTCAGGAAGGCATGCTGTGCTGCGTGTGACCAATCAAAAAGGGAAATCTCGACATCTGGGGCTTTCTGGATCACTTGATGAAAACGACAACTCCAACCATATTTTTAATAGACTATGACTGACTCAGCTGCTGGCAGGCCTTACAAGTTGATGATTGCTCAGTCTATGTATATCTTGCCACTGATGATATGTAGGGGTGGCCATTTCAAATAGCTCCTTTAGGAGAACATCCAGGTCAATCAGAGGGCTATGGCCAATAGCAGGGAGATCTTACTTGACAGTCCTAAATTGAGCCAGCATCTCAAAGTCCTCGCTGAGTTTATCGATGATTACCTCTCCCTTTAGCCCACCATTCATACCCTCAAACTTTGCATGGTTTACTCTGGCCTGGTTCAGCAGTTCGACATATTTTCTTTGAGGGATGAGCTTCCCCTCTGGACCCCAAAACTTAGGCAACCCTTTCTGAAACAGGGGATGGAACAATTTGTTGAACTTTTCTACCCCTTGCTGAATAATGTTAATCCTAGTAAGTGCATTCTGCAACATGTTGTACTTTGTGGTCATCCTCCTTGCTGCCACCAGAATTGATATCTTGTCATTAATCCCCAAGGCAATTAGTTCTTCCCCATAGGCTGAGCTCATAACAACAATCGCCTTCTGGGCCTCCTCCCTAGGCCTTTGTGCCAGAATTTCCTTCAGGGATTTACATCTTCTGCTTGCTACCATAGTAGCCTATTTATGCTCATCCACCATGACCAAATGTTTTTCTAATGAGAGCATCTCCTTTATCACTGCATCCCAGAGAAAATGTTTATTCCCTTGCAGGGAAATTCGGCGTATGACCCTTTCCTCAAACCTAGATGCCTTCTCTTCGAGTGTCTTGATATCTTCAGTAGAGTCTTCACTTTCCTTAGCAGTGATCCTATGCTGGAGCTCTTGATTGGCCTCCTTCAATTGAGTGATTTCCAAGTCCTTCAGGGATATTTCAGACATATCTTTGATTGCTAGAGCAGTGGGTGAGCTATCCTTAGGGGTGCTATAGTCATTAAATTCATCAATTATCTTCTGCATCTTTTGCTTCTCTTCTTCCCATGTGCACTTGTCAGCCTCCAGCATAGCAAGGAGGCATTTCAGATCCAAAACTTCATGCTACAATGTCTCAATCTCCCCTTGTAACTGCACTATCTGAGGAGGTAGCTGGATGTCTTTCATAGGTGTCTTGCTTTTCTTTTTGTAAGCCTGTATCTTATCCAGCGGCTTAGCTGGTAAAATAGGATGCTCTGTTGCCACTGGTTGCTCAGATGCAAGGGGTTGCTGTAAAGCGTTCTGCACTGTTAGGTCTGCCACTTCGTCATTTAGGAGTTTCACCTGCACATTCCAGGCCTTGTTTGTTGCATTTTCCTGCTTCAATTGGGTCTCCAGTTTAACCACCCTTTGTTGGGACCTGAGATGGGCTAACGCCTCCTTAGTCAGATCAGCATAAATGAGATCGCTAAATCCCTTATGGAACACAATCTTATCTAGGATTGAGAACCCATCCATCTTGAACTCGACCTCTGAAACTCCTTCCTCATTAGCGATGGCTAGGTTCAGGGAGTTTGTTGTAATATTCCTGGCAGTAGTGAAAGAGACTTTGCTGCCGGATATCTTCCTTAGCGTCTTGGACTGATTCCGAGTCTCAACCTTGGATTGCTCTTTGAGTTGCCCATAGGTGGTCAGCATTTGCTTTTCAGTATTAAATTGCCCTTCAACAACAGAGGAAAAATAATACTTCTGATAATTGAATAGAGACTCCTCACCCCATTTCTTGATTGATTGTGTCGTTCATGTGGGATTTCTCTGTGAGTGTGTAGTGGCCGGCTTTACAACCACTAGTGGATGGGCGATCACCATTTGATTTCCAACCTTTCCCTCGGCAGGTTTTACTGAAACAAGCTCCTCCTCTATCACTTTCTTGAGGGTATCAAATTCAAAATTAAACTCCTTCTCCAGGTTGATTACGTCCTACTCTACGTCTATCCTAGCCTTCTTGCTAGGGGTTTGTTCATCACATTCCATATCCTCCACCTCTGACTGAGACCTTCTGCTACTACCATCACCGTTTAGGGGCAAGGGAGTAGCTCGGACCGTACCTTGCACTTCTTTAGGATCCTGAATTTTCTCTGTAGGAGTCCAATCAAAATCATAGGCAAGAGAATTTGCATCCTGGGAAAAGTCAGGGATTGTGGAGTGAATAAAGACTGACCTCTGCACCTTGACCCTCCTCTGGGAAATGATCCCCTTAGGATCGTAATTATGTGCATGAGTCCCCTGAAACTTCATGGCCTTCAAGACTTTCTCTGCCATTTGTAACACTGCTAGCTTCTTCACAATGAAGGGCCCGAAATTAATAGGGTATTTGATCCAAGAGTTCTTCCTGTGAGCAGTAACATGCTCCTCATCAGTAGATATCCTCTTCCTAATCAATTCTAGTGTGAATACTGAGGGAGTTAGGTAAACTGATAGCATGAAAGGGGCAGCCGAAAAACCATATACCTTGATAACTGAATACTCTTGCATCAAGAACCAATCTCCAATACCCTCTTACTACAAGGAAGCCTTCATGTCTTCTGATATCCTCTTCTCTTTAGGGTTGAATAGTTTGGAGATGCCGAGGACAATTCTATCAATGAACAGGGTGTAAGACTAGTCCTAGATCTTCTAGAGAGACCGGGGCTAGTCTTTGAACACCTCTGGATCCATGTCCTCAAGGGTCTGCCAGTTGGAACTGACTATGATGGCAAATAGATACACCTGGTATCTAAAGTGTTGATCCAAATCAAACTTCTCAAGCTGAGAATTGATTTCTCTAGCCAAGAAATCATCGAACTTAATTCCTGCTTCAGATTGACTCAGGTAAAGGAGAACGCCTAGCATTACTTCAAGGACCATGATATCGCTATCAAGACCTAGTATTTGACTCAAGAGGGAGATGGTTGATACGACAAGATTTATGAACAATTCAGAGGAGAGTGGGGTGATAAGGGTCTCTAAGGGAACTGGGATCATCAAAATGGTCTGGAAAAATTTATTCTTGGATTCTAGGTCGGCTTTCCCGAACACTTGCAAAACCTCTAATTCGGTGAAGGGGATCAGGGCCTGACATTGGGCTTCGGAGAGACCCAAGGCAGCCTTGATAGCTTCGGGTGTAATTCTACAAACGACATGGGAGTGGGTATCATCTAAGATGGCCTTCCCAGTGGCGAAAAAATTGGAGACTACCCTTTGGACAATATATGGGAAATGGGGCAATTGTTCTAATGTGAACCCTACTAAGGATGAATTTAAATTTACCAACAGTTCCAACTGGTCTCTGGAAGGTGACAACAAAGCGTTCTGGGTATCACTAACACTGGACAACCGCAAATGTCGTAAAGTTGATCACAGATGATCTCCTCGGACGGTTCAAGGCGTTTTACAGACAAGGCCATGGCAGGACTGTCTATTGGATGAATTACAGAACACAAAAGGGTTGATAAACGATGAAGGAGTACCTGGTGGTGACGGTCGATACTTCTGTAGGTTGCAGTTGCATCCAGCTGACCTGTGCTTGGTAGACGTTGGATTTGCAGGGTGGTGGGAGTATTAATGGACTGTTAATGTCAAGCTGATTAGCCTTATAAACCATCGCGCTCTGTAAACATGACCTTTGTACCTCCAATCTTTGAGCGCAATATCCAAAGGGGGGGGTCCCACCAGATTTTGCAAATTTGTTTTTTATCTTCAAAGTTATATTAATGGGTTTAAATCTTAAATATCTTGTCTTTAATATAAAACCAAAATATTATGTAATTGATGTTTGGATATGGTTATTATAAGGTGGAAGCTTGTATGGTGTAATATATTGTTGTCATGTGCAGGTAAACGCTATTTTGGAAGGCATATGGGTGTACTACATGAATATTCCTAACTGTATACTGGAAGGAAGTTGAGAGGCCAACTCTCGAGGAGCCAATTCGAGAAATTGGGCTGGTTTTATTTTCAAATGGCCAAAAAAAGGGATTGGACAGATTTGAAAACGAGGTATACTTTATATATTTGATTCTTCAATATGATATTTTATAACATATGTCTTCATTCTAATTTGTAGTGGTTTTTTCTTACGTGATGTGCAAATTGGTTCTATGTAGGATGTCAAAGGAATATCAAGTCGGGGTTGAAGAATTCATAGAGTTTGCAAAAAGGCATTCAGAAAATACTAACACCACAAGATGCCCTTGTAAAAAATGTTGCAATGTTGTAGTATTGACGTTTCAGGAAGTACAAGACCACTTTATGATTCATGGTATAACAAGTTCATGTAAAACTTGGTTTTTCCATGGAGAGAGAGTTCCTACTCAGGACTATATATTTGACAAGAGCAAGAAATGCCACACAATAGAGATGCATGATTTTCCTCCAAAAATTACACATGGTAATGAACACATAGTCAGACATCAATATGATAATCAGAATGATGAGTTTGCAACATTGCTTACAAATGATACTGAATTTCTTTAGAATGACAATCATAATGAGGCAACCATGGTTGATGATCATATGGTTGAAATGGTGAATGATGCTTATCAATATTATAATGAAAATCCAGATGTGAATTGTGAAAATGGCCAAGAATAATCAATGGAAGAAAAAAATGATATCAATCAATATCTAAATTTAATTGAAGATGCGAAGGCACCATTGTACCCAAGTTGCACTAGTTTCACTAAGCTATCAGCCACTGTGAAATTGTACAACCTTAAAGTGAGAAATGGATGGTATGATGCAATTTTTACCCAGTTGTTGAAGTTGCAAAGAGAAATGCTTCCAACAAGAAATACACTTCCAGAATCTACATATGCTGCAAAAAGTTTGATTAAATCATTGGGGTTGGACTATGAAATGATACATGCATGCCACAATGATTGCATTTTATATTGGGGAAAATATGAAAAAATAAATGAATGCCAAACATGTGGCAAATCAAGATGGAAGGTTGATGCTCATTCTGAAAAGGTGTGTACTGGTGTCCCGGCCAAAGTGCTGAGGTATTTCCATATAGTGCCGAGGTTGAAGAGAATGTACAGGTATGATTTTGAACTCTTATAATTCCATTATATCAAACACCTTCATGTACTACCAACCTACTAGAAAATCATCTTCTTTAATCTACTAAGTAGTGCAATGCATATATGATTCTTTATGTTTTTGTTACAGCTCTACATATATTTCACAGAAAATGAGGTGGCATCATGAGAATGCAAGTAAGGATGGAATAATGCACCACCCAGTTGATAGCCCGACATGGAAAACTATAGATTCTAAATGGCCTGATTTTTCCAACGATCCTCACAATGTACAACTTCCAATGGCAGTGGATGGATTTAATCCTTTTGGAAACTTGAGTAGTAGTTACAGTGTATGGCCAGTAGTACTAGTCACATATAACCTTCTGCCATGGTTATGTATGGAAAGGAGCTTTTATTTGTTGTCATTATTAATACATGGTCCCAAGCAACCAGGAAATGACATAGATGTTTATTTGGAACCATTGGTAAATGAACTAAAACTAACATGGGATGAAGGGGCAAGGACATACGATGCTCATTCAAGGTCATTCTTTAATATGAAGGCTATATTGATGTGGGTAATCCATGACTTTACTGCTTATGGAAATATGGCTGGTTGCACGACTAAAGGGTTTTGCACATGCCCTATATGTGTAAGGAACACAGATTCAATGTATCTCAAATTTAGTAGGAAGTGTGTGTACATGGGACATAGGAGATATATTCCAATAAATCATAAGTATCGTTCACAAAAAGGACCATTTAATGGGAAGTCTGAGCATCTCATTACACCTACAATTGTACAAGTGTCAGATATTTTTACAAAAACAGAAGGAAGGGAAGAGAAATGGGGAAAGACTAAAAATACAAAAAGAAAGAGAAATTTAAAAAAAGGTGAAAATTCGAAGAATGACGTGTGGAAGAAAAGGTCAATTCTATTTAATTTACCATATTGGGAGGTATGTGCACACATTAACTTAAGGCCTAAAATGTACAATGCTTGAAGGATTTCATTGTGTTTAATATGAATATATTGTTTAATTTTTCTTTGATGTTATAATTCATTGATTTTTTATACGGTTGGATGCAGAAACTCCTAGTGTGTCACAATTTAGATTTAATGCACGTAGAAAAAAATGTATGCGGAAGTATTTTATGAACCCTTCTAGATATAAAAGATAAATCAAAGGATGGAAAAAATTCTTGTGATGAATTACAATAGTTGGGTATAAGGAGGTCTCTGTGGCCACAACAAAAAGGAAAAAAAATATTTCTTCCACCTGCACCACACACTCTTTCAAAAAAGGAGAAAGAGATTCTTTATCGTGTTTTGTTCACCTTAAAAGTTCCAGATGGATATAGTTCAAACCCTAAAAATCATGTATCTATGAAATATCTCAAGCTTCATAGTATGAAAGCACATGATAGCCATGTTCTCATGCAACAAATCCTTCCAGTAGAATTACGCCATGTGCTACCAAAAGCAGTTCGAAACATTATTTGTAGGCTTTGCTTCATTTATAGGCGAATTTGTGCAAAAATGGTGGATCCAACAAATCTTGATAACTTACAAGATGATGTTGTGGAAACTTTGTGCTTACTCGAAAAATATTTCCCCCCTTCATTCTTTGATATAATGATACATTTGACTGTACACTTGGTGCGAGAGCTACGTTATTGTGGACTAGTTACATATCGATGGATGTACCCTTTTGAAAGGTCAGTTAAATGTTATTAAGTGCAAATCCACATAAATTCCAGCATTTTATGTGCATATAATAATAATACATTACTAGCAACTCTTTATTCATACTTTTGATTTCTCTACAAATTGTGTGTTTTTTTCTAGGAACATGAAAGTTTTCAAACGTCATGTGAAAAATAAGAATAGGCCCGAAGGCTGCATAGCTGAAAACTACACTGTGGAGGAATCCATAAAATTTTGTGTTGGATATGTTGAAGGCATGGATTATATTGAAAGCATGCCTAGTAGAAATGAAGCTTGGGACGATGAAGAAGGAGAGGTTGGACAATCTGGGAAGGCCTTATCTAGTGGAACTTCTATTGAATTAGATAAAACTAGTTTGTTACAAGCCCACAAATGGATCTTGCACAACACAGATGAAATTCAACCTTGGATAGACTAAGTAATAAGCACATACTTATGAAATCATTTTTTATTATAATATATCGCAATTTTTTCATAAATTGTTTATTGACATTACTTGAAAATAGGATGCACTTGACAGAAATTGCCAATAGTAACATCCAAGCCCAAAAAGATGAAGTCTTACTACAAAAGCTCCACAACCAACAATTTAGTGATTGGTTAAGAAAACAGGTAATGATATGTTCTTCATATTAGATTTAATTGAACTTCATTGATCAAGACTATTATGATGTATGAAGGTGAGATTCTTTTAATATATTTTGAAATTGCATGGTTTTCTAACGACATTTCAAAATTTCAAGGTGGAAGGAAAAGAAAATAATTTTGATGCCCTTAAATGGTTGGCACGTGGACCAAGGAAATATGCAACTAACTATGATGGCTACTTAATCAATGGGTGTAGATTTCATGTTAAAAGATTAGAAAATGTCAGGGCCACCCAAAATAGTGGTGTGTGCATAGATGCACAAACATTAATGAGATCAAGTGCAAAGGATAAAAACCCTATACATCAAATGACAACATATTATGGAGTGATTCAAGTGTAATACCCCCAATTCGACCCTTAGGATATATTAGCCTTTAATGTAAATAATATGTACATGTGATGTATGTTTTCCTAGCGTGGAGCTCAAGGCCAAGGCCCCGCTAGTGAAAGCCGAATTTTATTAAAGGGTAGGTATGGGATCTTTTGACTTGTCCCACAAGTCACTCTACATCTTAGGGGTTGCTCCATCCTTATTCCCATTCCATTGTGGAAGGGGGGGACATCATTCTCCACCCAAAAAAAAATGAGCTCCCAACAGTGAGAAAACCGAAAATCGTGACTGTGAGAGAACCCACGTTTTGGGAAGCCGAAAACGTCCCGATTTGGTATTGGATAGAGAAATCCAATGGGGGATCCATTGGTAGGAACCTTGGGGAGAAATTGGGAGCAATAGCTACCCAAAAAGCCATGGGAAAACCCAGTTTTAATGGCCCAGAAAATCAGTGACGGATTTGGGTTGTTTGTGACAGATTTGTGAGAAATCCGATTGTGGATATATGAATAGAGGATGGGATTGCTGAGTCTAGTTTTGAAGGGTATGTGGCTCTGGGTTTGAGCTCAGTGGACTAGCATCCCCCTCCATCTCCTATTGCATGCTTGAGAAACCCAACTGTGTGTTGGCTTAGCATGGCTGTTTGATTGAAACCCTGACTGTGAGTGAGCCATCTAGTTCCTCCTTAGTGGATACACAGCCCAGCTCAGGGGTGATCTCTCAGCTGAAAGAATACAGGCTGGACAGAGATCTATGGTTGGGTGGAACGTTGCTCTCACGTAGCCAGTCGTTTGGGACATTACAATTCGAGATAAGTATTCTTGCAATTGAATTATGTTAATTCTATGCTCTGCAAATATTTTAATTAATGACTGTTGTTTATATGATTGAATGCATGATGAATCTGTGTGCATATGTCATGTTTAGATCCGCTGTGTTTTATGGAAGTTTACATCTGTATAGAGAAGTTTTAATTATTACAGATTTATGAGTGAAAATATTGGGGCTAAGTTTACAAAAGCCCGGTATGTTGTTAATGTTTCCTCCCCTGCATGTTCTAAGGAGAAGGGGACATTACATCAAGAAATAATGTTATTGGACTTCCATTTGGTGTAGTATCCATTGTTCAAATGTGATTGGATAGATGTACACAAGAAGAATGGAGTGAAAGTTGATGAAATTGGTTTCACCATGATGAATCTGAAGAGATGCTTGAGTAAGGATAGACTGCAAGATGATCCATTTATTCTAGCATCACAAGCTAAACAAGTGTTTTATGTACAAGTTTTGGTGGAGAATGATTGGTGTGTAGTTTTGACATGCCCTCTGAAGGGATCAAGAAATTGTAATAGATATGATTTAGAGTATGCAGATTTATCAAGTGTTGCAGATTTTGAAGGGACGAAATGCAAAGAGGATGAAGCTGTAGGTGATGGTGGCATGGACTATGTTCGACAAGATTGTGAAGGCATATGGTTGGATGTTGTTCAGTAAGTAGCATGCATGATTTATTTATCAGTTCTCATTTAAGTTGTATGTGTGAAAACTTATATCTTAGATTATTACTTGGATTTACCTTTCATGCATATATTTTTTGTTTTGCTACTGTTTATGCATATTATTACTTGGATTTACCTTTCATGCATATATTTTTACTGTAGATAGATTGGGTGTGGGGAATTGAGAGTGATTTGAGAGGGGGGGAGGGTCCATATGCGCTTCAACCTTCACGTGGTTGGCCTTCTTTAGTAGAGAATAAGATATTCTTGAAACCAAGAGAAGCTCATTCAGGTATTTTCAATTTTTTTTTTAGAATTTCATATATGTTATGCCTTTTTTTACATATCTATCAATCGCATACATGAAAATGCCATTTTTTCATGATATATGCAGGTCTTCACAATGGAAAGCAATATAATGACAATTTGTATCGTTCTCTAATGCATATTTGTAAGTTATCACCATAACGAATTTTTCAATTAGATATCTTATTGTCGTTTCTGCAAATTTTAATTTGTTTGGGTTATTGGCCATTGGATGAATTGTCCAACGAACGAAGTCATTTCGTTCGTAGATTGTCTGGGTAAGCACGTGGACCCCCAACAGGTCATTGTTTTAAGGAAGAGGTTAGGCTTAGTATTTGTGAATCGTAGCTTATCAATATTTTACTATTTGTTTTCAGGAAGAGGGCTTAAGATTGATTTTGCAATTTAGTTCCAAGTTTTTTTTTCACCTTTTTGATAGCTTTCAACTAACTAGGCAACAAAAGTACTCTTTCCATATTACAATGGAGTATAGATTATTTACAAGAATCTACTTCTCCAATTACGCACAGGGCCTGCACGTAACTCCATCCACAAGTAGCCTTGCTTGTGCTTGTGCAAGTGAAACAGCTCACCATCGTGGAGTATGAAACACCCTTTCTTTACCATTAGGCTAAGTCTCCATTTTCATTGAAATTTAGTTTATCTATATTCTAACAAAAAAACGTCTTTGAATCTATTTGAATATATTGACCAGTGCGATTTGTCTCTTCACTGTTCCTGAGTTTAATATGTAAATTGTTGTGCTACTTCTCAATGGAATATTACCAAGCTACGCATATAGGCTTTTTCTTTACCTTTACTGTTGCATCTGGCATGAAACATAGCCATTGAAATGTATCTGATTTATTTGTTCACTGCATATGTTACCAAGATATCTTTTAGTTGTTGGAATTCATGAGAATGTATAATTGACTTTACCAAAAAAATACCTTATATAATGCCTTTCATAGTCTGTCATGTTCTTTAACTTATTGTATTGCCACTAAAATTAGAGAAATAAACATTGGTACAATTCTATCAAAAAAATGTTAATTTTCTTCTCTAGAACTGATTTGACTAGGCTATGATCATAAATAAAGTTGTTCTTCATCAATGCTTGAGAACTGGGTTGTCCTAAACAATTTTGAGGGCATTGATCATTTTTCTTATCTTTAGGTAGTAAAGGAGATACTCTAGTGTTGTATCTAAAATATACGGTCCTACTTTTGTTTTCTTAAAATAAGGATATGGATAGTACAGTTCTGTTTTGTTGTTTGTTTCTTATATATTTCCGCAACAAGCTTCAGGTAACATTTTTGTCCAGCAACAATGAAAGCTGGGGTATTAAGGAATGATGGAATGAGATAACAATTAATTGCTTCATAAATATTTGGGATGAGACTTTAGCTCTCTCTTATCTATTAAACATTCTCAGGTAGTAGCATGTCTTCGTTGTTAGCATGCATTGAAATGTAACCTCTATTGCATCCATAATTTGTTGCTCTCGGTTGTTACGTTTTCAGATGAATTTTTTTTGCTTATGTTAGATGACAATGCAATTAAAACCTTTTCATTCGTTAAAGGTTGCTGCTGAAATAGCATGACAAAATGAATTGACAATGAAAGAAACACATTTCACATGGGAGAAAGAAAGAATAGACTGTAGATCAAATAACACATGAATCTCTGAACAGAAACGCCTGCAAGGCCTGCCAACTTTATTTAAAATAGCTTCAAAATTGTTCAAACACAGAGCAACACTCGGGCTTCAAAATTTTCAACCCCTTTACCATTGATTACATTTAATTTATAGATGTCTTCGAGCCCCAGGCTCGGCCTTCTCTTGAACAAAAAACAGTTATAACCTACTGACACCTAATCGAGGCATATTCACCATTAAAGACATGAGAGAGAGGTGGCAAAATCGGCTCAACAACCTTTTACATTTACAGGTCGCTTTTACTATATGGCCGCCTAAACAAAATGACAAAAAATGATCTTGGAGATGCTCTTCCAGCTGGCCGCTCCTACTAACCAAATGCTCCCACTAGCAGAAAACTTTGCAATAACCTTGAACTCCTCACGCACCTATCCTGATTCTCCCCTTTCCATACTTCTCGATGGACTTCCATTGGTCAGTTGAGGGTAGGTATAGGGTGACGAGCTCCTTAATTAACACTCTCAGATCTATGTGTTCTTTGTAAGAATAACCAGCGTGCAGTGTCCTGGCTCCCCCAAACATTGAGGCTAACTTGAAATCCCTTGTCAATTTTTCAGCTACTATCTGACCCGTTAGAGGCTAATCCATCCTTGCAAAATCCTCCTGGTTTTCCCTGCAATCCCATAGTTTAACCTTGTATTCGTCATTTGATAACATGGTTCCATTCTCCTCCCAGAACATAGGCAGGCCTTTCTTGAATAAGGGGTCGAATGCCTCCTTGAACAACCTCAATTGATTTGAGAGAGTGTCTATCCCAGACTGGGTGATCTTCACCTGCTGATGCTTGCTAATTATTCTCTTGGCCCATATAATTGTGGCTACCCTATCCTTTATGCCTGCTGTATCAACCTACTCCTCTGACAAACCACTCAAAAACTCCACTGCATTTTCTACATAATCCGAGGGCTTCTTATTAAGCTTTTCATTGTCCACTGCTACAGCCTATTTAGCCAAATTTACCACAGTTTCCTTATCCATTATGAAGTTCAAATAGGGCCTTAGGTCATCTGCTTTCTAGATGACATCATCCCAGATGATTTTCTTAGTCTCCTGCAGTACCTTTTGTCCTATCACTTGCTCCTTTAACCTGTCAAGATCCACCTGCATTTCCTTGTACTTGGATTCCCAAGCCTCCTTTTCCTTCTCTGCATTGTCCTTTGGAGTCTTCAAGTTATCTACTTGTTTTCTCAATCTGATCATTTCAGCATCTTCTAGGCTGGCATTGGCTATCTACCCCACTATGCAGAAGTCTCCAAACTCAATTGAGGGTGTGACCTCCATTTCTTGTTCTTTTTCATTTTCCTTTACTTTCATCTCCAGTTCTTCAAACTAGGCTTTCCATACTTTCTCACTAGCTACTACAAGGGCTATGTTAAGCTGCAATTGCTACTCTTTTTCTCTGAGCTCCACCAGCTGGGCCTTACAGTCAATCAATTCTTCCTTTAATTTTTCTTTCTCTTCCTTTAGTTCTGCCATCTCAAGGGCATTTACCAACTGAGCAACAGGCATATTTAACTTGCTTTTTAAGGACAGGATCTCCTAATCTTTCCTATCCAATATCCCTTGTATGTTTTTTCTCTTGGCTTCTTCAGTCACAGAGCATAATAATTGAGCTTGGAGCTTCTTCACCTATCCCTTTAGATATTTGCTTTCTTCCTTCTCTATCCTTAATTGATTTTGAACCTTGGATTTGTTTGATTGTACTTTAGACAATTCTAAGGCACCCTTCAGTAGTTTTTTGTATATAACCTCACATGTTTCCTTGTGCAAGTTGATTATGTCAGGATCTGGGATATCTTCCAGATTGACCTTTAACTCAGTAGCTTTGTTTTTAGTGGCCAAAGACAGGTTTAGTGGATTCTGTGCCAAATTGCTGCTGGCCACCAAGGCTACGATCTTCTTAGATATTTTCCTTACTTCTTCATATAATTTTGTCTCTGCTGCAAAGTTGTCTAGATTTTCCTCATACCCCTCTAGCAATTCTGCTCTGGTCATGCTCAGTGCTGTAGGTCCCTTGGGTGGTTTACCAAAAACATGTTCTTTGACTTCAAAATTGGGAATTCAAAACTTGAACTGCTTCTTCTTTGGCTTCTCTTCTTGAATATTTGTGATGTGTTGATCAACTTCTTCTATTTTCTGCCTCTTTGAGGCCCTTTTAGGGTCACTGTCCACATCCATTGGACTGTTGATTTCCTGCTGATTGGACTTTTCTGGGATGGCCACTAGGGGCAAAACCATTTGCACTACTGTATCTTTACTAGATGATCTTGGTGCTAAAGATAAGCCTTCCTCAAAAAGGTATGCCAAAGTTTAGGAAGTCTCTGGGGCGTCAATTCCCATCTGTCCCTGCTCAATATACTCTAGCCAGTTTTCCCTCTCAGCCATGCCAGACAGCTCAAAATGTTCATACCCCTTTCTATTTGTTGTTTTCCTTCTTTCTGAAAGTATGTAATGGGGGTTATAATTCACTGCTGCCTTGGAGAGGAATCCCATGTCTTTCATTATTTATTGAAGGATTGAGAGAGATGCTTTTCTTTTAACCATGATGGATCTGACTTTCCAGGGAAAATTTATGTCCGATGCCTTCTTATCATCTAGGAAGTGTTCACATTCAACTGTTAGCTTCTGTCTTACAAACTCCATGGTGAATATCCTGGGGGTGAGGAATGCAGGAAGCTCATATGGGGCATGGGAAAACCTATATACTATGATTACAGTTCCCTGCTTCAATAAAAACCAATCCCCTACCCATTTTTCCATTGGGGGTTGCAACAGGTCTTTCATCTCCGATATTACTCTAGGTAATCTTTTCTGAAAAAACAAGAAGTAAACCTCAGCCATGAGGCCATTCATGAACATCTTGTAGTTAGAATACATCTCTTTGGTAATATCCAGCTCTGGGACCTGTAGGTTTTCATCATTGGCTTCCAGGAACATCTTTAACAAATAGGATTGGAACCTGAAAGACCTAGTCTTAGGAAACTCCACAAGTTGGGAATGATACTTTCTACTAGGGCTTCGTGAAACTTTAGACATGTGCACAAGGGGGGTAAATTAGGTTCGGATGGCTCAAGGGGACAGGTACTAATAACAAACAGAAGGCTAATCAAGGGTTCGGTTATATCATGGTCGGTGTCGAGCCCTAAAAACTGGGACATCATCGAGATTACATATCTAGATTCTTCTGTGAACAAGTTGGCTTCGCCAGGGAAAGATTATGCTGGGACAGAAACACCTGGGAGTAGGGAGGCATGGTAGAAACTCTCCTTGAGGTTGTCTGGGTCTCTTCGGAAATGCTGAATTAGGGATTCTAATTGATAACTCTGGGACTTTCGGCAGAAATCTTCAGGCACGGCTAGGGATTTCCGGATGGTTGGGGCATCTATGTAACACAAAATCTTTGATTTTGCAGCGTCCATGACCGCCCTGCAGCCAGGGGAAAAATAGCTGGAGCACCATTCTATGAACTCAGGACAATTTGGGGTCTGATTGGTGGTAAAAAGGTGAAAGGAAGACTAGTAGACCTTGTGGATATCTCTGCCCTGGGCTCTTATGGTTTCTAGTTTTTCTTTGGTGGCTTCCAGGGTACTATTAAGGAACATGGTGTTGAAAATGTCACTGTCTTTGTCCTCTATCCGGTCATTTATTTTACAAGATTCGAAACCCGAAGGTCCTATGGAGCCCACCATTTATAAAAGTTCATAGAGGAAAAGAGTGGCCTACCTGGCTAGTTGACTACGGATCGATCTTCCTCGCCTTTCAACATGCACATGAAAGACAAGATGAGAATCCCTATGCAGGCTGGTATTTTATAATATTATTCTGCCATATCGCCCCTCCAACTACGAAGATGGAGGAGCCACGTCGGTCATCCGTTGGCTAGATTGATCCTCTATCGTTAGATCCTTTGACCTTTCCTACCACCTTTCTTCATGGTTTCCAATTCGGCCACCTGACAGCTTGCTAGAACTTTTGACTTTTGAGAAACCCTGCATGCCGTCGATCTGGTTCCTGCTCAGATCCTGGCCATCCAGCCGTGTGTCCCGTTAATTTTTGCAAATATTTGTCCCGCCCAGTTACCACACAATTATTATTTACGAAGTTCACTCGGACTGTAGATCTTTTCCACGCCACATCTAGGCCGTCGGAGGATGCAATACTTCAAGAAAAGTTCACAAATATGAATTGCGACCGTTTCCATACACGTAATATCTGCGAACATGTTGTGAGCCGTTGATCTACGCCCTACACCATTGATTGCTTTTGGACCTGCCCATCGGCTAGTACCCCACCTCCGCTTAAAGAGTCACCAACTTACTTCGCGAAGAAGGCTCCTGACCGTAGATTTCCTGACGCTAGATCTGACCGTCCATACATTTTTTTATAGGTGCCTTTGCATTTGGCCTTCAGCTGATTACTTCAAACCTTAGCTTTTTCCCACATCGCTACTTTCAGCCCGATTCGTCCTGTTGAGAGTTCCTGAGCGATCAATCTTTTTCTTGAACTTCGAGCCTACCTTCCCTTCACGAGTCCTTCGAAACCCTTAGCACAATCCAAGTGCTAACAGATCTATCATGCAACCATTAGAAACGATGCTCGTTCTTATCCATGAATACTTGAAATTCTAGCTAGATGTTCACTTCATGAGTATGTGTTTGAACTTGAAAGCCAAGTCCTGGAAAACATTTTTGTATTACTATTTTTTTTATTGAATCAATGCTGCATATGAAACCTTTCAAGTTCAACCAACTTATAAGGTTAGAGTCATTCATACTACTTTCTTAGGTCTCTCGAGTCACAAACAATGTTGGGATTATTAGTGTTTTCTTAGAATTACAAATGATTCAATCTTGGTCTTAATATTGCCCCTTTCCCCAATTCTTAAAGGGATCTAGCTCAATGGTAGAGCGCCTGCTTTACAAGCAAGAGGTTGAAGATTCGATTCCTTTGTGCCCTAATCATATGTCACTACGAGATTCATAACTGCCCCCAAAGGTTTGTAAAGAGTTTTAGTGGGGGGGGGTTCGAACTGCCTTTGTAGATACCTACAAGGGGGGTTTAAAACCGCCCCAAAAGGTTTGGAACTATTTTTAGGGGTGGTTTCGAACTGCCTCTGTAGATACCTATGAGGGGGGTTTAAAACTGCCCCCACATGTTTGTAAAGCGTTTTTTTTGGGGGGGGGGTTGAACCGCCTCCGTAGGTACTTATGAGTAGGGTTTAAAACTGCCCCCATAAGTTTGTAAAGAGTTTTGGCAGCAGTTTTGAACCACCTCCATAGGTACCTACAAGGGGGGTTTAAAACCGTCCCCATAGGTTTGTAAAGAGTTTTGGCAGGAGTTTTGAATGGCCTCCGTAGGTACCTACGAGGGGGGTTTAAAACTGCCCCCACAGGTTTGTAGAGAGTTTTGATGGGGGTTTTGAACCACCTCCGTAGGTACCTATGAGGGGGGTATATATCCGCCCTTAAAAGCGACTTTTGGAAGAGGTTTATAACTGCCTCCAAAAGTCACTTCAGGGGCGGTTTTGATCTCTTCCAGAACCACCCTTAAAAGCCAAAACTTTTAGCGTCGGTGTTATTAGGGGCGGTTTCTTAAAGACCACCGCCAAATACAAAACCACCTCCAAAATAGTGACTTTTGGAGGCGGAAGACAACCGCCCCTTAAAGTCAAAAAATGACTTTTTTTTCGGGGGGAGGGGTTTCGAACCACCCCCAAAAGTCCAAAAGTAACTTTTGGGGGGGCATTTAGAACCGCCCTCAAAAGCGACTTTTGGGAGCGGTTTAGAACCACCTCCAAAAGACACTTTTAGGGGTGGTTTTGATCTCTTTCAGAACCGTCCCTACAAGTCAAAACTTTTAGCGTCGGTGCTATTAGGGGTGGTTTTGGAAAGACCGACGCCAAATCAAAAACCGCCCCCAATAATGCCTTTTGGAGGCAGAAGATAACCGCCCCTAAATGTCAAATTTGTTGTAGTGAGCATAACGAGATTATCATAGATCCAAAAATGATATTGTTGACCAGATACAACAATAGTACGAGAAATATGAATAGGTGTATACAAAAGAAGTGAATGTGCATAACACAAACAATATTAATTAAGCCAAAGACCTTGTGTTAAAACATGATGCATTATAGGACCCAAAGAGCATTTGTGAAACTTTTACAAGGAGCTCGCATGGAAAGAAGAACCCAAATTTTCTTATGCATGTGAAATGAAAAAGAAAGTTGAAGTTGAGGTTAATACATACATGAAAAATGCTCCAACCCAAGAAAATTATAAGGACACCACTTCTACGAAGTTTGTTTAGCAATACCAAGATGCAACTAGTAACTAGAAGTCGACGCTTGATTCATCCTCTTCAATATGAGATGTCATTGTTAAACAAAACCTAGAAATAAAGCCATATTTTGAGTAGTAGATGCCACAACCAACTCATGACAAGTTGAAACGAATTGTTGAGGATTCATGTGGCTAAGTTTCGAATAAGGTTTAGGATCATAAATTATATATCAACAAAGGATCGTGATCCATCAAAGACTTGAGGATTCATGTGGCTAAGTTTCGAATAAGGTTTAGGATCATAAATTATATATCAACAAAGGATCGTGATCCATCAAAGACTTGGATTCATAGAAATTTGGAGAATGTGAATATCTAACAAAGGTTAAATATCACCCGCAAAAGAAAGGCTCCAAGACCCTTTATGCATTAAACATAAAGGCATGTAGCCCTTCCAGTAGTATTGGATTATAACTAATAGTTTTAGATTAACAAAAGTTATAATTATGTATTATGATGGCATTGTTAAGAGGTGGTTGTTGATATGTGTTTCTCTCTTTTCGAGTGACTCATGAACTCCCTTTTGTGTGTGTTATTTCTATAATTTAAGTGGCTTATTCCATTCAATGGAACACACGAATATTAAATTTAATACACAAAAGAGCTGTATAGCAGTCGATCCTCGTTTTAATAAATATGTTAATATAATTTAATTTCTTCTTAATCATAACATATAGTGCATGCAATTGTAATTAATAATAATACAGTCCAATCAAATATATAATAATTGATAATAATAACCTTGATTGTGGCTTTGGGTCAAAAAGTTGAAAATGTTGAATATTATACCTTGGAGTTGAACGTGTGATACAACTCGCCAAAAATATATACACATTTTGACCAACACATTGATATTGTCATATGTATTTAGATATGCTAAGTTTATTGATCCCAATTTTGTAATATTAATATCGAAAAAAATGCAATGAGTGTTTCAAGTGTTAAAATCATCTAAAAAAATTCTTCAAAATACACACATTTCTCTTTTCAAAGTGACACGTGCTCTACTCATATACAAATATAAATTTTATGTTATTTAACATTATGTCTACTATGCATAGAATAAACAGTGAATGAATATACTATTAAGACACAAACTCCATGGATACTAACTTAAAAAAACATTCCACCAACCATATTGATTTGCAATCTAAAATTACTTTAATATGAAGGTGCCCCCAACTATAGACCATGCTGTTGATAGAAAAATAAATGTTTACTGTCTTGTAAAAAGGAAATCAAGTCATTCTGTTGTTTCAGAACAAACATCATTACTTGTTGTGGCCATGCATTGACCATGCATACTTTTTTTTCCAGTGGAAAAAAGTATACTATTTGTATTCATATTGAAATAAATAGTACATGATGGATCGGTCAATAGATAAGCACAGATCACTATGCAATCTTTTCAAGTACTAACATCTCTTGACATTACAACCTGACATTTCACCATACAGGGATATTCTCAAAAACGCAGAAATATCCATACAAAAGGACTATGTTCCCACATCTATCCAAAACAAACATCATTCTAACTAATCTAGGAAAAATAGAGATCCCTTATTCAGAATCTCTTCTTCAAAATATTCCTCCCAGATAAGATATCCGTCATCTCCAATAAGTGCTTGTTTGGATAATGTATTTCCTACTTGATTGTGTTCCCTATAAATATGCTTGATGTCAATTTCCACAAAAATTTTCAGCTCCTTCCTTATTCTGTAACACCATTGAGTCAAAGCAATGATGTTCAGCTTATAATCCCCCCAAAACCCATTTAATAGTTACCCTGGAATTGCCAAATAACTTGACTCTTGGGAAACCAAATAGATTTGCCAGTCTCACTGATGCCCACAGAGCTAAGAGTTCGGCCTTCATACTTGTGCCCTTTCCACATTTGAGACGAAAGGTGTAATAATGGTCCTGATTTATAAATATTTTTACACTTGCTGCACACTGCCCCAAAGCTGCTGCACCATCAAAGAAGATAACAAGATCATTGTAGCTTGGTTTGAAAGTACCAGCAATCCTAATTTTGGACTTTTTCTTCAATTGTTTATATAGCCAATAATGATGTAGGACAAGTGCGAGGACACCATCCGCATTTGCCCCCTGTCCATAAAAAATGCACATGTTGCTCATTCTCCAAATTGCCCAGGAGATATAAACTGGAAGCGTGAGGTGATCTCCACAGTTTTTGAGCCAATATCTTAAACTGGTTATAAAGTCACCATGTCTCCACACTGAGCTAATATTCATAAAGTTACAGGCCTTACCCCAAATGAACAATGTGAAAGTGCACTCCATAAACAGATGTGTAGCATTTTCTGTCCAATTTTTGCAAAGAGTACATCTACTAGGACCATGCCAACCTTTCTTTTCCAAATTGTCCCAGGTTTTCAATCTATCATTAATACAAACCAAAGAAAACATTTTATTTTCAATGGCATTTTCCATGTCCATATGACTTTATACCACCACTGCTTTGGAAAGATGCACCTCCTTTTGATGATGGCTTTGTAAGCAGTATTTGCAGTTACCATACCTATGCTTTCGTTCCTCTTCCACATTAAGATGTCCTCCTCATTTTTTAACCTGCAACCAGTCGAATTTAATGAGTTGATATATCCATCCCACTCTGTGGCCAGTTCACCCCGAAGTCCAAGATCTTCCCCATTGTACCAGTAAGCACCACTTCCTCGGTTCTTCACATTGTCAAGTGTATAAAAACCAGCTCTGTTTAAAATCCCTCTCATAGAATGTGAAATAGTGTAACCATCTCCCAAACCTATAATAGGATCAATCCCAATGGAGATCTCTTTCCCATTCCCAATCTGTCAGCAAATATCAAGTGCCAACCATTTATACACATTTAAAAAACCTCTCCAGAGTGGGGAAATACCCCAGCAAATCTTCTTTGGTGTTCTGAACCAATGTGATGTTTTGATTTTTATGTATTTACAGTGGACCACTTTTGACCACAGGGTGTTCCCAAACAGTGCACGCTAGAAACTTTTAAGTCTAAGGGCTTCACTGAAAGCCGGTAAGTCTTTTATTCCCTAGCCACCTGCACTTGTTGGTAGAGAAAGCATCTCGCATCCTGCCATAACAAGTCCTCCAGGACCAAGTTTACCAGTCCACAAAAAATTGAACATCACTTTCCTAATCAAATTGATAATGAACTTTGGTACGGGAAGCATAGAGAACCAATACACAGGTATGCTGGATAAGACTACCTTGATCAAGGTCAATTTTCCTGCTAACTTCATCATCCATAACATTCACATTCCCACAGGCTATTGATACATTACCATTACCAGCATAGTACTTGTGCATGTAGCACAAATATTGACCATGGCATTGAAGTCCTTTTCAAAGTTCAGCAACAAATTACCAATCTTAGAATGATTCAACCAATAGTTCAATGACCTTAAGAGTTTGAAATATGCTCTACATAAAAAAAATGCCAAGTTCCATATTTAATTTAAATTCATATTCAATTATTTTTTTGATTATTTCTTTTTGATTGAAGATCCTCAGTTTCTTATCTTATGTGTTCTTTTAAAAATAATAAAATATTATAAGAAATAAATATATGCTCAAATTAGATTTAAAACATTTAAGACTATATATATAAAACTAAATAAATTAGATAAATTAAAATGCTTCCTCTAGATAAATTAAAATGCTTCCTCAACATTTGTACTCTAAAAAAGGGTTTGATTTTGAAAGATTTAATCCCTTTAGACCTTTGGTAGATCCCTTTTAAGAAGGAAAAACAAATATAAACTTTATTATTAAAGTTTTATATTAAAATTTTCATTCATATCAAATAAAATTATAAAAATGATAATTTAAATCAAAATTCCAATCCGAATTAGAGAACTGTGTAAAACTAACTCAATTATAACTCAGTTATAACTTTCAAATTCCAATCATAATTTGTTTACCGTTAAACTTCCAACCAGAATTTGTTTAGAGACAAAATTCCAACTAAAAGCCAGACTTTACACCGCTATAATTTGTATATAGTCCGGATTCCAAATGAAAACCAAAATTTTAGACAACTAGGTGAAAGGATGGATTTTAACAAAATTAAAGAAAAATTTAGCCCACAACATTGAATTTTTCACATAACTTCCTAAATAAATTTCTAAACTTGTATTAAAAAGTATAGGCCTTAAATAAATTTATAAACCTATATTGAAAAATATAGGTATCTGGTTTTATAAGCTGGGAACTTATTCAACCAACGCTAGAGAAAGACCAAATTATTAGGAGATGGAAAAATTATTCAAACACAAACTCCAGTCAAAATTTTGGACATGTAATTATTTACAATCCTTAAATAAACACTCAAATTTCAATGGTGCTACAAGTCGTTATTTACAAAAGATATCACCGGTTATTTTATCGTTGACACCATCGTAGAATGAGGTTATATTAGAATAAGAGATTCCAACTCTTGGTGTTTCCATATAAAGAATGTTGGATTTTCTTATACATGTTAAGTAGTTCATATCATTAATACGTTCTCTACAAAGCTCATTCTACAAGTGTTTCTATATCTTGTTTCAAAAGAATGAAAATGGCTACCTATGTTACAAGTGTCGTAATTTTGTACCAGTACATTTCTTTTAGGTTGGAGTGAACTATTTTATAGAGAAGGCTCTGACTCCAACGAAGGAACAACCAGGCCCTGCGCTACATATATAATTTATTCCATATTACATACTCGAGGAAATGGATTTTCTATATTTCAATTGATAATCCAAAATTTCATGAACTATTGATTGACTTGCTAAGCCTACATACCTAGTTCAACCATAACATGAGAGGTTTTGAACTTGGGGAACTACCTTGCCTGCATGTTACAAGCAATACAACCTGGGAGGAAAACACCAACAAACAAACTACAACAAGAATGTGGCCACCCAGTTGGAAAATATGTTGCTTATGATGTTCAAAATCTTTGGTTTATTGGTCGGTCTTTCCCCTGGTAACAATGTTGTGATTGTTCCCAACATCTGCTTTAGGTCTTATATATGGTCTTTTGCTTCTTTCTCCATGATTGCCTCCTCTCCGCAACTATATGTTTGCCACAATTGCATATCAAAATAAACAAAGGCAATGAAAAGTGGTAGGTAATAAGACGTTGATGGTGGTAGTTTTGGCTTGAGAACAATCATTTATTAAATGGCCTAGGCTCTAGCACTTGAAAGCATATGGAAAATTAAATAAAAATATGCAAATCAATTGCTCAGTAGGAACAAGGTTAACACTAATTTCAAAGGCCACCAATATGATCTCAAATCACCAATCTGATTTCAAATCACCCTAAGCTACCACATAGTAAAAATAATTACAGTTTTTAACATTTAGCTTTACATAATTACTTGACTATCATATATGACTTAATTTGAGAAACATGCAAATTGATAAAATCCAGTTGCTAAGTGTTACTACATAGGAAGGCAAGGACTAATAAACAACAATCATAGTAGAATTAAAAGCAAATTAATCGAAATGAGAGATATGCTCGATGAAAAGCCCAAGGTGCATGTTTTAAGTCAATCAAAATGGAAAGCTATTGAAATGCATGATGCATATTTTTTATGTTTCTTTTGATGGGAGCAACATGCTACCACTTAGGTTATGTGAAGATACTCTAAGTGGTTAATGGACCATGAAAATTATTTATTTGGTGTGTGCTTAATTATTGAGTTCATAAAATGGAAACCACTTGTAAAACCTTTGTTGTCACTTCATAGAATTCATTTTAATCGTAGGATAAGCAAGGGATTTTTTTATTATTTTCAATAATAGAACTAGCAACCAAGGTAAGCTATATAATAGAAAAAGAGATAGGGAAATGCCAACCATTGTAAAATACACCAATGTGATCTTCTAAGCATAGAATACCATCTCTCAACATAATATAAGCAGTTCCCATAGTTTTACAAGGAAGGTGGTCACATATCACCAAGGAGGATGAGGAGACAATGATGAATTGGATGATCTAACTATAAGGGGAAGATCATATCCCATTTCCATTTATAGTAAAGCATTTAACCATGTAATGAGGGAGGCATTGATGTTCCCACTTATAACAGTTATTGCCTTTAACAATTGTGTACATCTCAACACCTCAAGTTTTTATTGACTAAGGCCCTAACTACAATGAGAAAAATGACAATGTCTATGTAAAAGAGTAGGAAACTGTGAATGTTGTCAGTACTATTAGAATGATAATTACAATGGTAGGTCATCAAGGATCAAGGATAGGAATAGTGTGGCATCTTGGTATTTCCTTGTCTATTTTGGAATTCCAACCCTCATATTGGTGCTCAAAACTATGGAGGATTTGGACTCAAATGACTTTGTAGGAACTAGTGAGTTCAAACATCAATAGGGGGGTGGAACTCCTCATATACACTTCCTAAATTGACCTATACAAGGAAGAGAACATTAGAATAAACATATGTAGGAGTCGCCATTTAGAATACTCTAATACAAATTCCAATTCCTTCCATGCAATGCAAAATCGAAAGTGTAACAAAACTTCTAGTACATCCTACATGTAAGGTTATAATAGTGGTGCAAGATATGAATGAAGAGTATACTAAAACCTAGTTTCCTTATTGCGTGGGAGGTTTGGTTGGGCCATACGGATGGGTGAGGTAGAGAACGAAACAATGGTCAATGGGTATCTACATCTCCATTTAGAAACTACCCCTATTAGGAAAAATTGGAACATATGTTTGAACATAATAGTACAACAACTTGAGGTAGACAAAGTCTAAAATCTACTTGCTAGATAATGAGGGATGAGCTTAAGATTTGAGTTTGGGTTTAACTTCAAGTAGTTAGAGTCTATGACATATTAATCATGTCATGTAGGAGGAATGTCAAAGACATTCTATATACTAAGAGCAATGTATGAGTTTGTTGATGTGTGAGAGGGGACCAATTTTACACCCAACATTATATGGGCTTTTAGAAACTTAAGATTCTAGACTTGGACACCATAATAGTATTTTAAGGTTAGGAATTGGAATATATATATGTAACAATGGAGATCAATATACCATTGAACTATAGTATCATAATTTCTAGTACAAAGAAGAGGTGGATCAAAAGGAAGAAATCAACTCCTCATGGATTGGGTATCATAAATCTTATGAGAAAGAGGGTTAGTGGAAGGCATAGGTAAATCAAGTTATTGCAGGACAAGAGAAGTTGAAAAAAACATGTGAAATATGCTCGTGAAAGAGATTTTGCATTGCATGACAAGGTAGATAGGGAACAATAGAAGTTGATGTCATTCTTTGAGGAGGCACTACCCAAGTTGCCAAAAATCTTTTGAACAATTCAAACATCCCTATAATGTAGTTGCCAAAGTCTTCACAACCTTAAATAATATAGTAGAGTCAAAGAAAGGGCTATTAGAGTTTGTATAGCAAGTAGAAAGAAGGAAGGAAATAGAAAAATCAAAGCAAGAGGCCTTTAGAGTGGAATCAAAGGCCTAAGGGAGATAGAGAATAATGAATTTTTTGGTAGAATTAGCACTTGTTGAAGATAACTCTACAATAGACCAACCAAACCACATATGCCTCAAGTGACATTCTTTGTGGGAAAACTCGTGAATCATAAGGACAATATCACAGATCTATGGAAGTAGATTGACAACTAGGTAATACAATATCGTGATGAATATTCAACTAGGTGTACACATAAGAAGTGAGTGAGGGTAACACAAACAAGATTAATGAAGCCAAAGATGTTGTATTAGAACAAGATGCGTTAGAGGACCAAATGAAGCATTTGCGAAACCTTGCCAAGGAGCTCACTTGGAAAGAAGAAACCCAATTTGCTTATGCATGTGAAATGAAGAAAAAGTTGAAGTTGAGATCAATATATACATGGAAAATACTCCAAACTAGGAAAATTCTATGGAAACCACTTCTACAAAGGTTTTCCACCAACATCAAGATGCCATTAGAAGCTAGCAATCCATGTTCGATTGATCATCTCCATTATGAGATGTTCTAGTTAAGGAAATCCCAAAACTAATCATGTGGTTAAAGAAATCCCAAAACTAATCATTTTTTTAGTAGTAGATGTTGCAACCAAGTTATGCCACGTTGGAAGGAGTGGTTAGGGATCCATGTGTCTAAGTTTTGACTATGAACTAGGAGCCTAAATGCTATATCAACATAGGAGGACGATCCATTTAAGACTTGGATCTAAATATCACCCAGACAAGCAAGGCTCTAAGACCCTCTAAGGCGCGTTGCCCTTTTAGTAGTGGTGGATCATATTTGAAAGTTCTTAGATTCGTATAGAATCTTAGCAAAACTTATAAATATGTGTTAAGTTGGCATTGTAAAGAGATTGTTGATATGTGTATATATTGTCCCACTTTCGCGTGACTCACGTATTCCCTTTTGTGTGTTATTTCCTATGTCTAATCAATGGAAAACACTAATATTAAATATGCTAAATGAAAAACACGGGGGCACGTGTTTGAAGGCAAAATGAAAAGCTCGTTGAAAGGCATAAGTCATATGTTTCCCTTTTCTTTTTATGGAGGTGTCATGCTAAAGCTATCACTTGGGTTATTTAATCCCTAATATGGAGATACTTTAAGTCGTTAATGGCCATGAAAATGATTTATTCAATGTGCACTAAATCATTGACTTTATAAACTGGCAACCACATGTATAACACTTCATCGGATTCATTAATTGTAGGGTAAGCAATGGATTTTTTATTATTCAAATAATAAAAGTGGATAAGAAACCATAATTAATGGATTTTTTATTATTCAAATAATAAAAGTGGATAAGAAACCATAATTTTATGGTCACATTTTAGCTTTTTGGTTATTTAAGAGAGGTTTTTCTTTCAATGGATGTTGATGTTGTGGTGGTGGTTGTAAAACGGTTTATGGGTTGATAATTTTGATTTTATTAAGTATGTAATTTAAATGTGTTATGAGTTTGGTTTTTTATATTTTCAGAAAAAAGTGATATTTTTTGTTTAAATTTTGATAATAAAAATTTTGGATTTATGGTTAAGTTTTATGAGTATGATTGGTTTTGAAGGGTTCAATTTGCTAGGCGACCTAAGGTTTGAAATTCCACAGTAGTGGGAGGAGATACCTAAAAATCTATCTACGTTAATGCATGGTGTGGCCCAAACTAGGTGTGATCTTTGGGTGATTTTGATGTCTTAGATGCCCATAGATCATGGTTTCTTAGACCACATGTTAGTCCCACAAATCAAAAGCACGGTAGCAAAGGAAAAAATTGGTCACAATTAGATGTTAATATTACACAATTTGATTACAATAAAGATATTTGAGAGTGATGCATCTCTTTTTACATCGAAAATTAAAATTTTGGAAAAAATTACCGAGCATTATGTCAAAAACATTAAATATTTAACCTTCTTTATTATGTATGGAAAAGGATAAAAGAATCAATGTACAAATTTATTAATGATCAAATGATAAAAAATAAGATAAATTTACACTTATGTATTTTATTATTATATACATTTATTCCAATTATTATTATAATCGACTTTCTTCATTTTAAAGCATCTCGATTCTTTTTACAATTTAATTGATTAGCATTACCTTATATTACACATTTCATTTATAGATATAGCTCACTATTTTCGATGAAATAAAATAAAAATACTTAAAACAAAATGAAATAATTTATTTTTATCTACTTTAAAAAAGTTAGATAATATTTTTTTGTTTGCTAGAATATTTTTGACTTGCGGGAGTAGTCTTGGGTCTAAGAAACCATGACCGATGGGCATCTAAGTTGTCAAAATCATTCGGGATCGGACCCGGCCTAGGTCACACCAACCCTGGACTGGTTGGATTTTGAGTGTCTCCTCCCAACTAGCTCACTTCTAAGGGAAATTAAACTCGAATTACCCTACTAACAAGACCCACACCCTAACCAAATGAACTAGTAAAATTTTAAATTAGATAATATTTTAAAAAAATAAATAATAATAATAATAATAAATTATATTTCAATTTTAATTATTTAAATACAATAAAAATAAATCCATGCAATTTTTTTATATAATGATCTCACACATATAGTAATTTTAAAGCATACAAAATATAATATATCACTATTACATCGATCATGTTTTTTTTTATAATGATGTCACACATATAGTAATTTTAAAGCATACAAAATCTAATATATCACTATTACATCGACCATGTTTTATAGTAGAATAATTTAAAAAAATGCTAGTGATGAACAATTTAATTTATATATATATATATATTAAAACTGAACCACATTGTTCAATAGGCCATGGAGGTCATACAAATAAAACCAGGAAAAGAAAAAAGTCAATGTATAAGTATTAATGCTCCATAAAAAGAGACATATATTAGTTGATGACCAAATCCTGCATAAATAGTCTCAAAATAGGACCAAAATTGACTATTCCAAAAAAAAAGATCATCTACCGAAGAAGATCCCATAAAGAGAGATAAGCGTAAAGTGATTAGGAAACATAGAACAAAAGCAACTCTATCTGCAGATTGGATTTGAAACAAGCATGTTAACCAAGGGTAGGACCAAGATCAAATTTTGTACAATGGTGTCATTTAGAGACTCTCGTAAGTTCCAAACAACATTCCCCACCTGAAGGCCCAGCTTGGATGGATAGTCTTCATTGACATTCCACTCTCTATAAATATGAGATAAATTTATGACCTAGAAGAGATTGGATTTAACCTAGAAAGATATTTGTATAGAGGCTTCAAAACAATGTTCTGAGGAGGCCTCTTGCACTGCATCCAATTAATAACCAAAAGGAAGTCCCAAAAAATCTGAAGCTTCTTAACACCTTTTGAAATGGCCAGTAGCATAACAATATTCAGAGCCTTCAGTTCAACTTGATTGTTGGTGGAACGACCAAGACCACCAGCAAATTTGAACCAATTCCTATCAGTTAAGAAAAGTAGACCATTAGAACCCCCAATACTAGGTCAACCTTGTGATACACCATCGAACTAATCCCACAACTAGATTTGTCTATGGTCTCCAATGTGGTCCTTCGAGTAATTGATCTAACTGAATGTTGAGGAAAATGATCCATTATAGCAAAGCATTTGGATGCATAGACCAAGAGAGAGATACAAGTAGCTAGGAATAAAGCCTTATTCCTGGCGAGCCAAGTATCCCAAATGATGAGGGCGAGGAGAGGAAAATAATCAGCATAAGCCTCATTAACCGACCAAACAAGGAAATCATCTTAAATCCCCGTACCATTCCATATGAAGTGAATTCCCTTCACTTGTGTCACAATAGACCACATACTGCAGATATATGGATAGGTAATAAACACGTGATTAATATTTTCATGGTTACCTTTACATAGAGGACATATGCTTGGGCCGCATCCAAAAATATTGGTCAAGTTGTCCCAAACAAAAAATTTATCATTCAAAACCAGCCATAAAAATAACTTAACCTTCATAGGATAATTCAAGATCCATAGGGTGTGAGTCCACATAGTTGGCACAGGTAAATCCTCCTCCTCCATGATGACCTTGTAACCCAAACTTGGCATATAAAAACCACCTTTGGGGTTCTTGATCCATGTCAAAGTTTCTTTTATATCAAATAAATGAATATGGAAATCCTGAAGGGATTTAATATAGCCATCCCAAATAATATTTACATTTCCCTCAAATCCCAATTACTCAACCGATAGCCACTTCTGCCTAACAGGGGTGGTATTAAGAGGATCCTAAATATGATGAAGAAAGAGTAAGTACCGATCAGATAAGGTTTCAATCATATCATAAGGAATCCTGTGTGAGGCCATGCTATGAATCCAAGGGTGTTGGCCTAATATAACATTATTTCCGTTACCAACATCCCAAATGATCCAACCACCGATCACATTGAAAGCCAATATAATAGGTTTCCACATAATGGAGACATGCCTCAGGGGTTCTCACTTTGACGAATCCATTCTCTAGTAGTTAAGGGATATACATATTTTTGATAAACAACATGAACCCACAATCCCTCTCCTTTAATAATATGCCAAATACCCTTAGCATCCAAGTCATTGGCGAAGAAGAAAAGGTGCTTTAGGTTCCAACCACTAGAATCTTTAGGAAGAGATAAACATTTCCAGGAAACCCAATGGAAAGAGCTCCCTTCCATATTTCCTTTTCATGAGAATTTATAATAGAGCTTGGGGATCAAATCAATATACCTGTAGGAATAAAATTTAACGTCAACCAATAGACATGAATGTCCTCTAGGCTAAACTTCATCAAGGTCAGTCTCCCATCACGAGAGAGCCATTTGTTGCATGAGAAATCAAGTCTATTTTCCACTTTATTGATAGTCCAGGACCAATCCCTACGACGATAATCATTTGGTTTATACAAAACCCCAAATAATTTAGACCATACTACATATCTGGAAAACCAAAGTAAAATTGCGACAAAGTCCAATACACTATCTCAGGATCCACATGCATAAAATATATTGAATATTCATGAGAATTATAAACCATCCCAAAACCCTCAACAAATAATGATAATATGGATTTGAATTTAGAGATACCTCTCCTAGATCCATCAAAGAAAAGAAAAATGTCATCAACAAATAGTAAGTGAGAAGTAAAGACATTTCCCCCAATATTGATACCCATGAGTAAACCATTTGATTTAGCATGATGAATTAATATTCTTAGGCCTTCCATGACTAATATGAAGAGTAAAAGGGCCAGGGGGCATCCTTTACATAATCCCCTACCATGTTTGAAGAAAGGAGAAGCAGATCCATTGACGAGCACAACAAAGGAAACAGATTGAAAACAAGAGTGAATCAAATTAACCATATGTAAATCAAAACCAACCTGGAAAAGCGCCAATCTTAAAATAGTCCAATTGACTCGATCATAAGCTTTAGATAAAGCCACCTTAAGGATGGTAGTAGGTAGATGTTTCAACTCAGCAGAGTGAAGCACTTCTTGGGAAATTCCAATTGCATCATGAATTTTCCTACCTGCTAAAAAAACAAATTGCTCTTATAGAATCTCTTTAGATAGAATATTTTTAATTCTTCTACCAATCACTTAGCAATAAGATTATATGTTGGCCAATTACACAAAGATATTGGCCTATAGTCATTCAAATTTGTCCCATTGTCCACTTTGGGAATGAGAGCAATGAAAGTAGAATTAAACACAGGAGATATCCTCCCTCTGAGCCTCCATTCTTCAATGGAAGCTAGTAAATCCATCTGAAAGAAATCCATGAAACCAAAAAAGAATTCCACGGGCCACCCATCTAGCCTGCGACTCTTATCCTTCTGCATAGAGGAAACAACCGCGTTGAGTTTATCAAGAGATACTGTATATTTTAAAGACAAATTATGTTCCTTGGAAATGAAGGATGGATAATGAACTAATAGTCACATCATTTGGCCAATAAGTGTATTCGCATCTTCCTTAAAAAGGGACTCAAATTACTAACACCAGCTCTAACAATGTTGTCAAAACCAACAGCTAAATCCCCATCAACATTATGTATCTACCATAGAGTATTCGAGTTCCTCCGATGCATTACATAGTTGTGAAAAAATTTAGTATTACCATCACCATATTTTAGCCAAATGGCTCCACACTTAAGCCTCATAGCAGCCTCTTCACCAGATAGAAGTGTCCTTCTCCTAGACTCAATAGAAGCTATAGTTCTCCTTTCATCTTCAAAGGTGTAACCTTCAGGGAGGAAGCATGAAAGGATCTCAACTGATCTTCTATATCGCATAGTTCCATACATTGAATCCTAGATCTTTCTGCAGCCCAAGACACTGTATTAGAAGAGTAGGGACAACAAAGACTTCGAACAAGTTGAATGTAACTATTGTCTTTCATCCACTGAGTATTGAACTCAAAAGGGACTCAAGGGATTATCTAGAGCATATCTAAACTCTAGGAAGATGGGGAAGTGGTATGAATTGCCACCCATCCCTGTCACCTACCCAAATTTTGAGACTATTTATTTTTATTGCAAAAAGCATTATGTTAAAATTATAATTACAAATTTTTGTAATTATGACCAAATATGGTCAAGGATGATTGTAATGACATATTATTATTATTTAGTAAATTAAAACATCAAACAAACACCCAAGGGAACTGTTAAATGAGTGTTCACTGACCCACTAGGAGGAATGGAAGTTGTTAGAAGGCATGGGACAGGTGTCAGCATTTGCACTCCACCACTAGCTGTTGGTTATGGGACAACTACCCCTAAATTTGTGGCATTATCCCCCAGGTGGGTGGAAGAGAGCTGTTAGCTCATTAATGACCAAGTTAACCACTAAAAAGGCCTAGGCAGCCTAGATAAGGAAATTCGAATTGAGCAGGGAGCTCCACATTATTTTCTGCATAAATAATTCCTGAAGTGTATCAGGTGATCACTGAGAGATTCAAATAGGGAGGCTAAGTGGAAGTGCATTGTGAGGCTGCTGAATATTTTGAGAAGGAAACCAGAGGTGTTGGTGCAGGTCTCTTTGACTGCTAATTCTATAGGACTGAATGATCCAAATTGCTGCTACAAGTGGATGACCTAAGACTTCTACAGATTCTTCTTCCTAGTGGTTCAGTGAATAGGCTCGGGGGTACTAAGGCAAGTAATTTGGTTGTCTTCAGGAATAAGTTGGGTGGAACAGGTTCCTTGGGTTGTTTGTTTCTCCTACATTCACCAAGTTCTACTGTTCTGTCCTGTTTATTTTCAGTTATATGATTTTCTGCATTTGTAGATGTAGCATTTACAATTAATAGCCTACATAAGTAATTGTTTCATTTTTTAACCTAAGTATGATTTTGTATAATGTTGGTTAAGTAAGTGAGATGATTGACTACATATATTCTCTGTATTTTTCCCATGCTGTCTTCTGCATAGTACTCTAGTATAGAGAAGGAAAATTTAAGATAGATGATTTGATAGACAAATTGTCAGATAAATGAATAGAATAATGTTGTTGTATATCTTTAACTTTCCTTATCAGTTATATTCTGTAATACAAACTATATGCTTAGATTCAGAATTTATACTCAACATATCATAATGTAGGCATTATAGTAGCCTCTGTTATATAGAAAATAAGTAACATGTCATCTCTGCACACAATCTAGGGTTTTTCGTGTATCTTAAATCGTTTATTTTTGTTCACGAGTAAATGTTGTGCATTCTTTTACTTTCCACTTTTAAACAGTATAGTATTATATTTTTCATTTCATTTCTTTCATCAATCATCCATGGTTTAAACTTAACATTTTTTCCATTATTTAAAACAATCTGATACATTTCAATTTTTGCAGAATAGAATTATTCTCAGTTTTATTTTCCAGAGTCTTATCATTCTATAAGACTAATTTCCACAATAATAGAGTTTGAAAACATTTATAGGTTCGATCATTCGAAACCCTAAGATTATCATACAACCTGTTAAGGGCCCAACACTTGAAAACGTAAACATTAATTTATTATATTTAAATTTCAAAACCGAAACATTATTATCGTTCAAACTATCACATACACTTCAGCTATCTATACAAGACAGAGTTGCAGACAAGAGTCTTATGATTTTCTTCATCAAACACATTATTTTAGCTAAATGGTGATTCAATACCAAAACCGAGTCTTAACACCATGCCAAACTTTAAACAACATGATCACAGGGCTTTGTTTTCGAGAAACTAGTTAACCTACGACTCTCGACGTTTATCCAAACAACAGTAGATTTGCTAGTTAAAAATAATCTACCATTGAAACCTACAGAGTAGAGTTTTAATTGCAAGAGTAAGGTAGAAACCTTTGGTACCTAGCCATTTTAAACAAAGAAACTGCATAGAAACCATTTAAAGTTTTGATCAGTGCAACACATTCTCTTATCAACATTCCAAAAACAAAAGTATAACCATTAATTTTACAGAAATGAGACAACCCATGGCTCTCGACTATCACCAAAATATTTTATCGACTTAGCTACACTTTTACATTGCACATAAAAACTTTATGAAGTTTCTTAACACTGTATTCATTAAAAATGATGAGGGTTCATCCCTTTAGTATTTACATTCTAAGCAAGTGTACAGCTGTAATAAATTTTTCAGTGAAAAGCAATGAAGCAAAGTAACAAGAAAAGCCGAGGATCTCATCCTCTGGTGCATTTTCTTTTGGTTTCCAGAAAAAACATATCACCAGCCAAAAATTTGCCTGGAACCATTACAACCTAACGCCAAACATCAAGCATCGACCACACCGGGCCAGGAGAACCTACAAAGTAAAGAACCACCGAGGCTTACTAGTGGTCGAGCAGTTGTTCTTCCAGAAGTTCTCAAACCCCGTAATCCTTCGACGAAGTGAAAGACCTGCCACAAGAACCCTTATGAGGTTAAACGATGAAGGCAGAGTTATTAATAATAAACACAATAGATAACACTATCACTACTTGATTGAAACATTACCTGTGCAATACCACTCCAAGTTCAAGACATCGGTAACAAACAACGACGAAGCCATCTAGCAACACAACAAAGAGGAAATTCAAATCTTGAGAATCTTCTTGTTTTGCAGTAAGAAACAACCCCAGTCCCAACTACTTTCTTAGAAAATCTAATCACAAAAACCCAGAGACAACTTCCTAAAAACATTACAGAGGGTTACCTATTGGCTCGACTCTTCAAGAAAACAAACACCTGCAACTTTTAAGTTGTCCAACAGATCCAAGGATCGAACTTGGGGAAGGAGTCCTCTGAGAAGCAACCCACCAAACCCTACAATGCTGCAAACGGTCAGCCTCTCCACACTACCACTCCCCAAGCAAAAATCAAAGCCGAGAAACCACTCATTTTCAATTCATAACGAAGGACTAGGGTTCCATTTCCAAAGCCCAAGATCATGTGAGATCAACGATGGAGGAGATGCCAACCAGGCATGTCAAATTTCGGGCAACCACTACATTGAATACCCTATTGATTATCATATCCACCACAATGCCAGCTCTGTCAACCAAGGTTCAAAATAGCATACATCTCGACACTTTGGTAGCGTTTGGGATCACTACCATCGTGCACTACAGCCACGATGGCACCAGCTAGGAAGTCCACTCAACACTGTAGGAAGGTGACTTTAATGCTAGATCTGATATGAAAACCTGCCAACACGCTAAACATTCAATGTTCGGTCACTATCACATATCAGTACAAGGACTTAGGGTTACAACTTATGGTTCATTTCATTTCTATAGTGTTAATATTTCGAATGATCGGTCTACATATATGTTATATCATTTTTGACTAGGGTCACATTTCATATAAGGGTTTTGATACTTAGTGCATAGTTTAGGATGCATCATTTTGTACATCGCAATATTTGTGTATATTACCTTATCTTTTCACAAAGTTGCACATTATATTATAATGCACAAATATTATATTAGAAGGGCACAATCCTATAGTGTAGCAAATTCACAATAGAAATATAATGGTAATATCATAATAGACGATGCTATATTAGTACAATTCTATATGCATTTTATAAATGGCGAATTAAAGGAGATTCTTTAGTTATTTGATGTTTTCAAGTGAATCCATGTGTACATTGGAATCTAGCACATAATCAAGAATTCTTAACGTAAGTATCGTGCACATGAATTCTACCACTCCTTGCTCAATGGCGAATTGTTGACAAGTTTCTAATAGCACCTATAAATTGTATACTATCATGTAAATGAGAAATAGAACAAAGATCCTTACCATTATTAACTCATGCAAGGGAGTACTTAGAGATACAATAAGCATTGACAGCTAGCTGAAAAACATATTTAGAATTTCTTGTAAAACTTGAATCGATGTAATACTCTTACCTATGTATCTGCGCAAAGAAATAGGTTCAAATGCTTTAGCTAACCATAGCTAAGTAAACCTCAGGGTACCTCGTAGGACCCCTTCATCATCATCCAAAAGAAAATTGTCAGAACTTTATCAAGAAAATATATCACAAGATAAACCTATTTATAGCGTGTAGTTTACAATTGAACACAAGCATATCTGAAGATGTATTTTGTGTTATGATCGTAATTTGTCTTTTGTTAAAAGATTAGTATCCATTTTATTTCCGCATTATTTTAAGAACTACGATGTGTCGTTATCATTAATTAGTTTAGTTAAAAGATTTAACCATTATTTTATTTTCCGCATTAGCAATTTCAGTATTTATTGCTACTAATTTTTTTTTTATAAATTTTTGTAAATTTTCAGGATGTTACAATCCTTGTCCATTACTTGAGACAAGGGGCCAAATGCAAGATACCTCCATTGAAAATAAAAGAATCCAACCACTTAGAAACTCTATAAGGACAAACCTACATATCCTCCAAGTTGGACATAATGTAATGGGATGGATATGAAATAACAAGACCTCCTCAAGCTTGTGAGAAAAGAAGTCAGAAACTGGATCTTTATGAGCATTTAGGCCCCAAGTTTCGTCTTCGCTAGCATGGAGTCTACGAAACATCCTCCTAGTCCAAGAGAAAAAACCAGCGCCTGTGTTTCTCACCAAAGAAGAACCGAGCAAAGGGAGGTGCAAGACGGGTGTAGGAGGATTCAAGGAAAGCGGAATGTCCTTGCTAAAGAGACAAGACTGTGCAAATTGCAACCGGTGCTATAAATGCAAAGGGAGAGAAATTTCCACAGCAAACATGTTTCTTAACATTTTGTAACTGGACTGTTTCCGCTCGGGAGGCTTAAACATAGTGCCAAGGGAGGCCATTAATTCGCATAGAAGGGGAATGATGCCGAAGGTACAGAGGCCAGCTCTAGCTTGAGCTTGGACATCCATCAACTTGAATTCCCTCCTCATTGAAAACAAATCCTATTTAATGGTTATGGAAGGAATGATGAGGGGGCTCCACGTGGTGATCTATGGAGGCCATCGTGGCAGCTTCCTCATTCTCCGCTTGGTTTCTCATACCACCTGCATCCGGGGTTATTCATGAGTGAATTAAAGATTGAAACTTTGTGAGATTGTCACAACATGCAATTAATTCAATTCAAATGAACCAAAACATGGAAGTGATTCAAATTAGTTCAAATAATACCAAGTGAGCATTATTGAGCAATCAGGAAGCTAAAAGATGTAAACAACAAAAATTGGCAAAAACATCAAATCCTCATGTAATGAAAACCAAGCCAAAGTAGAAACAAGCATCTAGGAAGGAAAAATCTAATGATACTCTCAAATCAAACAAGCAAATCCAGAAGAAACTAAAAGCAATGTTTTTTCGAAATTCAAATGGGGGACCCTTAATTTTTTGCAAAATGTAGGGGGATTTGTTGGGGGCCCGACAAGTCGTTTTGTAATATGTTGGTGCAATAACGAATCAATACAATGCGCCCATAATGTATTGTATTCAAAAGCATAGCGATATGTTAGTTAACGAAATTTAATGAATGATAACTATTGTCTATTTTGTATATAGGGAAAGAGGTACGGTTGGGAAAAAGGTTTGTTGTTGTTGTAATTGTTATTGAGATTGTTGTTGTCATTAGGGTATTGTAATTTTGATGGAAGTTGTAGGGATGAGAGAATAGAGTAAATTGTATGAAATTCTTGAAAAGGTGAATGTATGGAGGTCTTTGTGGAATAAAGATACCGGGTTAATGGCATGTTTTCTCAATTATGTTGAACATTTCTTGTGTGTTGAATGTAAATTTATTGTGAGTAAATGATGTTAGATTATTGTGTTAACCTTCATAAAATTCCAAACTATATGTTATTCTAGTAATTCTTATAAGAGTCTCATGTGAGACCTTTTTCATTCCCTGGATATTGAATATGACAATTCTCATTAGGTTATTGTTTCTCTTGTATTTTTAGCTTCAAGTCTAAAACTATGCCAACAATCATAAGATGTTCAAGAGGATAAGTGGAGTGGATAAATTCATTATACCAGATGACAAGAGTCTTGAATTTTTCCCAACGAATTTTGAGGATCAATTCATCTTTCAATATCCCTATAACTATATCCTTGAATGCCCACTTTGATATGATATAATGGTTGCATAATGGAAAATGGTTTTGCAATGATAAGATAATTTAAAATCAAAGTTGTCAAGGATTGATTCATTTTTGAATAGGCCTGTAAATATATCCTTGAATGCCCATTTTGATGTAATGGTTGCATAATGGAAAATTGTTTCACAATGATAAGATGGTTTAGAATCAAAGGTGGTGGAAAAAAGGATTTCCCATGTGTTGAATTCCCATTCTTGTAAGTCATATGATAAGTCTCTAATATCCTAAGGATGTCTCCCCACAAAATAAATAAATGCTATTAAATATTGATACTTCATCATTTTGTATATTTTATCATCTTGTAATTTTAGAATTGACCAAAAAAAATTCTCGAGGAAGGTTTCCTAGATAAGTTACCATAGAGTGTGAGAATTATAATTGGATACAATTATTGGAGTATGGATATATATCCTTTTGTTGTAGGATATGTTTTGACCATGGGCATGTGGAGACTTCTAATCCAAGAGCAATTTCTTCTTAGGTTATTAGAAGAATTATTGTAATCCGATGTGGTTGAAAGACTTAGAAGAGGAGAATAATATGAATCCCTTATGAGTGGGGCTTAGCAAAAGGTAGGATTCAAAAGCTCTCAAGCTTGCAGTTATGACAAGGGATCACAACCAAGCCCTTCAAATTGATGATGTAGACTCATAGACAATTATGACCTAGGATTGAAATCCTTTACAACTAATGTTCATGCTAGATGGCTCCCTCAAGGAAGAGAAAAAAAGCCATCATTAAAAAGAATATAATCCATAAAATCCATTAGATAATACAAAGAAATTAATGTCATTAAACTCACCATCTCTCACTAATCAATAGGATAAATGAGTTGATTTTGGAAATAAAAAAGGAAAAGTTTATCCTACTAGTATGAATGATCCTATTGAAGGGACCCTACCAAAATCATAAATAGTTACTTAGATACAAATTTCCTACCAAACTTAGATTTTAGGATCTGAAGAATAAAATTTCAGTGTATAAACTATAATTTTTTGGTTTTTGTGAAAAAAAATGTGATGATCTCAATAATAATAAAACTGATTTTATTAGATAAAAATCAGTGAGTATCTATGAGTAAAAATATTTGTATTCAACTTTTAGAAAATATAATTATCATTTGAGGAAAGGAGGTACGTAATATGTCAAATTCCGGCTGTAGCTTTGATGATGACTTTCTCCTAAAAAAAATATGTTATGGATATCCCACACTGAATGAAAGATGCATTCTTCAACATATTAGAAACTAGAGGTTGTACGTAGATGTGCAACACTAGTTTTATTAGCAAAATATAGATCACACGTAGTATTGGGAACTTTTTAGGAACGAATGTGAGAGGGAGGTATGTTTTAGAAAATCTTGCGAAAGAAAGTAATGGGTATTTTTAGCAAAGATATATGTAAGGGGTAATATGGAATACTTTTTATTTTTATTTTTTTAGAGAGTGAAAGGGGAGGGTTGAGCAACTTTAATTGGAATAATGATCATGGTATATTGGAACTTATATATTATTGTGAACTACTTCTCTTTACTAATGTCTGATAATAATTTTTTTATATATAGGTATTTATGTCATAAAAAAAATTCCAAGATGCATGCATGTTAGGAATATTTGACTAAGTAATGGGAATTTTTAGGAAGGTCTCTGAGGCATGTGAAAAGGGTAATGTGATGTCTTTCCAATGAATGATTTTTATTTTTTATATTTTTCATTTTATAGAGAGGAAGGGGGGTGGGGAGAGGATTACCAATAAAGACACTCACACAACAACCAATCAAGCATTATGTCAATAGGAATAGATACTCCTTTGTGGTTTCCCCTATCGACATAAGTATCATGGTATATTTTAAGTTATATGTTACTATGGACCACTTCACTCATCCAATATGGGAAATTGATTTATATCGACATGTAGTGCAGTATTGTGGAAGCCATCACTCCCTTATTGTTTTCTTCATTGGCATAAGGATGATGATTTATTGGATCTTATATGTTTCCATGGAACACTTCTCTCAACCAATACGGGATACTAAATTTTGTATAGAGAGTTATTTATGTTGTAGAAACAATTCTAAGATGCATACATGGTAGGCATATTCAACTTAGTAATGGACATTTTTTAGGAGGACATGTGAGAGGGGTACTATGGAGCGATGTATTTATGTTGTAGAAAAAATTCCAAGGTGCATGCATGTTAGGCATATTGTACCAACTAATGGGTATTTTTTCTAGGAAGGCACGTGAAAGGGGTATTGTGGAGTATCTCTATCAATAGTTATTTTCTTATTTTCTCGATAAAGGGTGAAGAGTAAGTAGAAACCACAACTAATCAAGAATTATGTTAGTATGAGGCACCAATCCCTTGTGTTTTTCATTGTTGGCATAAGGATCATGGTAGGATTATATGTTACCATGGACCATTTCTCTCAACTAATGTGGGATAGTATTTTTTTTAAAGAGAGGTATTTTATGTCATAGAAACGATTACAACGAACACGTATGGTTAGTGTATCCCATTTAATAATGGGATTTTTTAGGAAGGTTTGTGAAAGGTCTATTGTGGAGAACCTGCAATAATTAATTAATAAGAATATGCGAAATAACAGAAATGACAAAACTCAGAATCACTTTTATACTGATCGCAGGCCACTTCGAGGGGGCAACCTCCTTTGAGCAAGCTCAATAGAAATAACTTCATGGTGCCTCATAGGCCTCAACACACACTTATATACTAAGTCTAGGTGCCAATACTATGGTTCAAAACCATGGGCCAATACAAACTATGGATCAACAATATTATGGGCGACTTACAAAGCATATGCACCAAACAACAATAACACAACTATGGATCAACAAATACTACGGGACGACTTACAAAGCATATGTGTCCAACAACAATATACTAACAAAGTAAATAGAAGGGTTGACATGGGTTCCTAACATCTCCTCTCCCTTAGAAAAAGCTTTTTCCTCAAAGCTTTAGATGTGTAAATTGATGCAGAATTGGACAGAGTGGTTCCCCTGTAGCATCTTCAGGTTGCATTCCGGGCCACTTACACCTTTTGAGTTTCAGGAGGATTGCTTGGAATGCTGAAGAAGAACCATATCAACTGCGTGAAAAGTGCGCTCTAAACAGTGCTGAGCGGCTTGTTGTTTCAGTCGAATTCTTTCCATGTGAAGATTGTCTTGTAGAATGAGAAGAATCTGATCGCAGTTTCGAAGAACCGATTCAATTGCCTGAACTGGGGAGCTGCTGAGGGTGTATGGAAGAAGAACTAGCGGTGCTTGTCCATAGACTGCTTCATATGGTGTCCTTGTAGACGTGGTATTGTACCACTGGAGCACTTCTAGGAAATCCATAGAAATAGTTGTCCAAATCTGTGTAGGGATGGGAAAGGGTTCGAGCAGTCCCGAAAGGAGTGTCATTTCACCCTTGTTGACCTGGAAAGTATCACATTCAACCACCATCTGTTGAATTGGCAGTTTCAGTCCCTGCCAAAAGAAGTTACATTGTTCCCAGTCATACTTTTGGAGGAACCCAGAGTGCCCTGCAGATGAAGAAGCATGGAGTTCATAGAAGAGATAGCCCTGTTGAACATAATGTAACTAGTTTGGAACAAGCAGAGAAATAACTGTAAGAGAAACTGGGTCATCAAATGTGCGAGAAGGAGCATCTGCCACCATATTGTCCTTACACTTCTTGTAAGTGATTGCATAGTCATAACCCATGAGATAACCCATTTCAGGTGTGCTGGGGAGGAGACCCATTGTTCCAGGAAATTTTTCAGACTTTGGAGATCAGTATTGATGCATAAATAATTCCCTAATAGGGATGGTTGCCATGTCGGTACTGCATGCAAAACAACCATCATTTCATGCTGAGATGTAGACATGGCTAAATGCTTACCAAAAAGGTCTCTTGAAGGCGGAAATCCCACTTGTGCAGCAAAGACACCCGCATATCTATCCAAGGAAGTAGTGGAGACTGTTGATGGGTGCATTTGAATGGAATGGAGCTGAGCGATGACACCATGTGAATTCTTCTTAAGGATTTTTTCCAAGCGATGTGAACTGATGATGTAGAGAGACCCTGGTTGTAAGACTATAAATTTGTGTTGTGTCCCATTGACTAAAAACTGCATCCAAAGTTCAGCAAAATTCCATAAGATGGGGTCAAGTGTGCGTAACCATTGAATGCCCAAAACCACATCACATCCGCTTAAGGACAAGGAAAACATGTCAGAGTGCAGGTTATAATCTTCTAGAGAGATACGCACATTGTGACACTTTCCCTTGCAAGGTAAGGTGCCTCCATTAGCAACCATGACTTCAAAGTTGGAGCACGGATGGACAAAACAATCATCCAGTTTTGCGATCCAGGGGTCAATGAAGTTATGAGTGGTACCAAAATCAATGAATATTGTAAGAGGAAGCTTCTTGAAATAACCCCTGAACCGCATTGTTTGGGGGGTGGTGATGCCGGATAAAGCATGGAGAGATATCTCTGGTTGTTCATCCTAAGATGGAGGGTCAATAGGAGGCTCCTAAATGTCGACATGAGCATCCATTGGATCTGGAGCTTCTTCACCAATTTTCGAGGCAGGCGGAGAACACATATCTAAGAGATAGAGATTTTGTTGAACACATCTATGTCCCCAAGTGAATTTCTCATCACAATTATAACAAAGCCCTTTTTATTTGCGTGCCTGCATCTCTGTTTCAGACAAATGCTTGATAGGAGTTGGTCGAGTTGCTTGCGGAATGGGAGGTCGTTGAGAGCCCATATTTTGGAAGGGAACAAAAGTGGGTTTGGAGCACTATTGCACTGCAATCTTGTCTTCTACCAACTTAGCTAACCCTAGGACTTCCATCATTATGTTGGGACAGAACATTTTAACCTCTGACCGGATTTCATCCTTAAGACCACTGATAAAAAAACTCCTGTAGAATTCATCAGACAAGCCTTCTGTGTGATTGGCTAGTTTCTCAAATTCGGTCTCATACTGTCTCACAGTGCCACTTTGACGGAGTTTAGTGAGTGCTCCGATGAAGTCATCAAAAGCACTGGGACCAAATCGTTGCAAAAGGAGTTGGCAAAAATCTGTCCATTTTGGCTCGTCATGAGCCTTGATGTACCAATGGTACCATTGAAGGGCTTCCTGTTCCAAATGAAAGGATACAAGTGGAACCTTTTAGACATCAAAAGTATTATGCAGACTGAAATACTGTTCTACACGATAGACCCATCCAGTCGGATCAGTACCATTGAAGCGAGGAAATTCAAGCTTCAGACCATGGAAATGGTTGGAAGAAGAGAACCCAGTGGCTGCAAAATATTCTTGCTGTCAGTTATTGTTCATGGCTGAATGCTGAAGATGGAAGCTGAGAAATTTTTCATCTAGATCTTGGATTTTTGTTTGGATAGCTGCAAGTGCTTCCTCCATGATTTTTTCTCCAGGGCGGGTGACAACCATAACGAGGATTTATTTTTTATTGGGAATGGATAGAAAAACACAAACAAAAGCTTATTTAGTAAATGGAAATTTGGATTTGGGAAAAACTCAGAGGGGTAATTGGGGTGTGACTAGGTTTTGGACACTTTCTGATGGATAGGGAAGCAAACAATGGGGATTTTAGAAGCGGGGTGAAAGAACGAGAAAATTTGGCAAAGAGGGACAGAGAAGCAAAATTAAGAAAGGAACTCGGTGGAAAAATTTGAAGGCAATTGGGTAAAATCCGAAGACGTTATGGCAAACCCTAAAAATAGACAAATGTGGGATTTTGGGCTTTGGGAAGTGGAATTTGGGATAGGGTCCTTAGGAATGAAATATGCAGAATGGGATTGTAAGGGTGTTAGTGAAGTTTCAGGGAAAACAGAGTGAAAACAAGGGAGATATGGCCAAAAAACAGAATTTTATACTTTTTTTTTTTCAGGAATGGATCTGCAACGGTGCGGAAGGGATCTCAAACAAATGGATTTGCAATGGCATGGAAGTGATCGGAAACAGAGGGATCTGAAATGACGTCGACTGGATCGAAAACGGCTAGATCTGAAATAGATCTGAAACGGCTGGATCTGGAAGGACTTTCAAAATGGATCTGAAATGACGTAGCAATAGTTCAACTAAAAATAGATATGGACCCCAGGTATGTGCGGCTTCCTAACAGTTCATGGGTTTCACTCGGCCACCAATGTTGTCTAACGACTTATGTATTTGGGCAGTACCCCTCACTCCACGGCTCAGGTAAAACTGATAATCGCTTTGCCACAAATGACAGCTCTTGGTTTACCTCATGGGTGGGAACTAGTCAATCAGGTAGGGGTCGTTTCCCTTTTCGCTGGTAGGTCCTCTCAATGGGCCAGCTACTTTGGGGTTCCTGTGGTACTCCTCACAATGATTTTTAGGGCTTATGCCCAAGTACTTCCCATAGTTAAGTGGATAGGGATTATTCCCAGATTCGAAGCTGCAACAAATGCGAAAAAAAATTTTGGCAGAAATTTCACCTAGTGAGCCCAAGAAAGTACTCTGATACCAGATGTGGAGAACCTGCAATAATTAATTAATAAGAATATGCGAAATAACAAAAATGACATAACTCAAAATCACTTTTATATTGATCGCAGGCCACTTCGAGGGGGCAACCTGCTTTGAGCAAGCTCAATACAAATAACTTCACGGTGCCTTCACAGGCCTCAACACACACTTATATACTAAGTCTAGGTGCCAATACTATGGGTCAAAACCATGGGCCAATACAAACTATGGATCAAAAATACTATGGGCAACTTACAAAGCATATGCGCCAAACAACAATAACACAACTATGGATCAACAAATACTATGGGACGACTTACAAAGCATATGCATCCAACAACAATATACTAACAAAGTAAATAGAAGGTTTGACATGGGTTCCTAACATCTAGTAGAGTGTTGTTATATATATATATATATATATATATATATATATAGAGAGAGAGAGAGAGAGAGAGAGAGAATCAAGTATACTCACATCACAACCATCCAAAAATTCTATTAGTAGGAGGTAATACTCCCTTGCAGCTACGTCAACCAACATAAGGATCATGGTATATTGGATCTTATATGTTATGGTCCATGGACCACTTCTCTCAACCAATGTGGGATGATAGTTTTTGTATAGAGATATTTATATCATAGAAGCTTTTCCAAGACATGAAAATGTTAGGAATATCGCATTTAATAGAATTATAAACAACTTAATCAAAGAGATAGGAAAATAAAAAATCAGAGTGAAAGTTAGGTTCCATGAAAGTCATAGGTAATCATTTCTTATTTTACTTTTTTCTAGAATTACAATCAAATTAAATCAAGAAATGGAGAAAATGAAATGAAATTTATGATCCATAAAAGGTACATGGAATTGACCTTTTATTTTTCCTCTTATGGAAATGTCATGCTCTCTTCTAGGGTTTGTAATTCCCAAATTAAAGATAATTTCTTACTATGTGTGCATAATTAGTTATTTTCTCAAGTGACAATGAGATTAAGAGATAGTTGTTTTGACATGTTAGAGAGCAAAGTAATTTCATAAATAAATAGTTATGAATTCCAAGAAAAGGTGGTGTCTAAATACATCATTACAAAACTAAAGGATACGTGATCATATATCAACATATAATAGAAAACATGAAAAAATATATTTCATGTACCAATACATAATGTACAATATAAATGGGCCTAATGGTGAAAAACATGAGCTTACTCCTTCGAGGTCACATGTTCATCTCTATAAGGGGGTAGGGTATGTACATCCAAGAAAATTTATTTTATGGATATTTTCTTGGTGTTGACTGTTACAATATTGAGAATATTCCTAAACATACAAAAATACATTTGATAACATGTAAATCAATAGCAAAGCTCTACTAGTCTATCCTTATATCCGTACAAGCAACAAAATCATGTATGAAATAAGAGTCAAGAGAACAATACACTAGGTATAAATGGTAAAACCCCAAATGGGGAAGCATCCACATAAAGGTTTGGTCTTCTTTATTCTTCAGAAATATCCAATATGACAAGAGAGCTCCACCTCATATATGCTTCACAACTTTACAATAACATCACAATGCATTCCACAAGGTATTCCCAAAGGTTCTATGTCACGTCTATTATATACCAATAGGTATGGAAGAATAACAACCCAAAATACATGTGGTATAAATTATTTTCCACCTCTTTATATAATGAATGGTAATAGGAACTTATTACTCCATGATCCATGCGTGATAACATATTTTACATAAGATTAGAGTTATTTATAACTTCTAATGCTAGATAAGACATCTTACGACATCATACTAGACATCATTACACATGTTATATTAAAATTACAAATTCCAACAATGACAAGGTACTAGTACTCTCACTCTCACTTGATTTCCTAAGGAATTCCCAAAAATCATGTTTCTTTTACATGACTTGTGTAGTATTATAATTCCTTTGTTGACATGAACAAGAAATAGGTTTCTCCGTCAATTCATCAGTTAAATATCCTAATTAAAAATTGATTTTAGATTCTGACTATCTCCAAAAATTCCATAGATGTGATGAACATATTATTCTAACACCCTTCCACCAACATAACGATCTCAAGGTTCAATGGGTGAAACTATCTTTGTATACCCTTTTATAATTATAGCTTCTTGAATCCTAATCATAGCTCAAGGTTTCACAAGATTATCTTTTATTAAAGGATTCATAAAGATATTGATGATATGCTAATTTATCCTATCGTAAACAAGGGACACAATAGTGTCTTGTACAAATTTCCTCAAATAAATAGCATGAAGATCCACATGATTCATATGGATGTGAGAAAAATGGTTATTAGATACATTTATTTCTCTTTGATTGTCACAATACACTATAGTCTAAATCCCCACGGGGATTCCAAGATCACTTGATCGATTGTGACTCCAAACTATCTCTATGCCATTAGTAATTGTACCCTATATTTAGCATTTGTGGTCCAAAGAGAGACCGCTCTATATTTTTTATAAGATCATAGTATGGGTCTAGATCCAAGATGAAATACATAGGTATAAATTGAATTCCTATGATCTCATCTCCAACCTAATTCAATTAGGTATAACGAACTAACTAGTTGATATTTTAATTGCAATACTTTATGCCAAGATGATAATTTCCCTTGATATATTGATAAATCTTATTTGCAGCCTTGACATGGATCTCCTTTGGATCCTACATGAACCTAGATACCATGTTGGGAACAAATAAAATATCGGGTGAACTAATATTTAGATGAATACAGCTACCAACAAGTTTCATGTGGAGAGTATCATTGACTTCACAAAATCTCACTCTTTAGTAAGTTTTACTCTCAAATGGTAAGGCATAGCACACAATTTACAATATTCCATTTTGAATCTTTGTAATAAATTAATTCCATGTTTAGGTTTATAAAGGAAGATACCACCATCCATTTGTAAGACATGGATGCCTAGAAAGAAATGAAACACACCAAGTGTCAATATTTTAAAATGCATCTGCTAACTATTTCTATAAACACAAAATTAGGTCATCACAACCTCTAGTAATGAATAAATAAATAACATATAATGCAACAATTAAAGTAGAATAATTTACATGGAATTTAACTTACATGTTGTTTTCTAATTCACATCATTTGAAACCAAAATTGAGAAAGAAGTAGTCAATCTTCTCATACCATGCTTTGGGAGCTTGTTTCAAACCATATAAGGATTTTTTTGATTGATAGAGAAGATTAATATGATTATCAAAACTTGGGGTTTGTTCCATATAAAATTCTTCACTATGATTTCCATGTAAAACAAAACTTTGACATTCATCTAATGTACCTCCCTTAAAAAATAAGTAGTGGGTTAAAGGCTATCAATCAAATGGTCTGCATATATTCAATATGGAAAAATATGTCAGTGTAATTGATAACTTGTTGATAAAATACCTTTACTACCAAGAAATCCTTGTGTGTTACAACAACACCTTCATATGTATTTTTGGTATTGTAGACCTTTTGAAATCCCCCCACATCATTTTCTTGTTGTTAGTGAACTATTTCTCAAGTTATATTCTTGATCAAGGAATGATTCTCATCATCCATTGAATTCTTCCATTCATGTCAACCATATGTATCTACATATATATTAGGATAGCATGCCTTTATCACACATGTCATTAGAGAAACACTATCACAAATTGAGTGAGGGTGGACCCTAAGGAAAATTAAGTGATACTAGCTCATAATGCATGTGCAACGATATAATGGGCATATGTTATATGCCAGTTGGAACATCCTTACCTCAAGTTCCAACATTGTCATCGAACAAGTCCTTCATATTTTGAAACCCTAAAATCATGCCAAAAGGATACTGCATAAGGTGTTATTAGTCGACATCCAAAAATGAAAATCTAAAGTTTATTAGGCACTTTTGGAAAAATATTTGGACCAAAAGCTTTAAAAGGTAAGAAAACATGTTATTTTCAATTCAACTTATTTTTACACAAATTTTTTACCAAACTTACCATTTCACCTTTGATATTTCAACTTGATATTGTGGGAGTTTGGACAGTCAAATATCAAAGCCATCACCATTAGGTTCCTTCTTCACTCTCCTCTTTCCATTGATATCTTGAATTTTCATTTTTGACCAAGTTTTTCATGGTATATTTCATTTTAAAAGTCACGCTCTATGCATTTGTGAGTAGTCATATTACTTGTCGTGTAAAATTACTTATATCTGTGGTTGTATAGTGTATGAGTCATGCATAAAAATCCCTAAATGCAACTATTAAATAAGCAAGATGTGTGTGCCCTCGAGATTTTGTAAAAATTGCATATCCATTCAAACCCCAAACTACTTTTTTCCAAATTGAATGTGTAGGTCATCACAATGGTTATCCAATAGAGGTAAAGGGAGCATGAATTGGTTGACCAATTGTTTGTGAATGACCAAGAGTCATTGGATGTGCTCTGAAATTATGGATTATTGAAGTTCTTTCGTTGTGAAAGCATGAGGGAACAACCCCAACTCCTTAGTATTCTCATCCAATGTTGGGAGCCCAGTTGGGAACTGTTTGTGCTAGATGACTAACTCCTCACCATAGAGTTGGAGGCTATATATTCCTTCGCTAGATTGTCTTGTTGAGGTGAGAAAGTGAACCTTAGGGGAAGACTATGTGGATGCTTTATAGTATAGGAGTACATTGATTTCTATTGTAGTGCGGTTGTTGAGAAAGTTGGCACCTAAATTTTTGTAGAGAATATAACAAGCCTTTGTCTCAAAATCATTGTCTTGAGCATTGGAAGGATTGCAAGGTCGACAACACCACAATTGGATTCTTGAGTCTATATGTACAATTTTGTTGAGTTTATTTGACTAATGTACACTTTTATTGGGAAATGTCAAATCTCATTTTACAAGGAATAATATAGGTGCCTTGAAGAACTTTATATATGGATATCTTCTAGTGTCAATTTTCATAGATATAGTTCTATCCATGCATCCACATGCAATTGTGTCCCCACATAGTCTATGGGAGCCTTGTGTGAATGTCTAGAGAAACATTATGTGGCGGCTTGGAGGTGGACATGTTTTCAATGCATTTAATGACACATTTTTTTATTGGTGGATAGTACAAGTGATCACTATAGATGATTACCCATATTAGTTCATGGATTACCAAAATGATCTTGAGATACCACTTCTTCCAAACATATGCTAGGGTGATATAGGTAAAATATTTTTAAAGCTTTTTATCTTTAAATTTTTGTTTTCTAAAAGATTTTTTTTTTTGTATTTTAGAGGTATACATTTTTTTTGTGTGAAGTTTCTAAAAAAATATTTTTATGTTGTAGACCTTGGTTCGATTTGACTTGCAAGAGCATGGCATAGGAGGAAGACCAAAAAGGATCAGGTTGAAGAAGACAAAGTTGTTAGGGTTCTATGGAACATCCAGAGGAACCTAGAGAGATTAACCATATGGCCTGTATGGCACAAATAGAGGACCTGTATGAGCGCATGCAGAGAAATATTGTATGCGTTCCTAGTGTTTGGGTTCATCTTATTCGATGAGTAGATTCTATAGTGGTCTATTACTGGGATGTCCATGTTGATCCAAAGCCCAAGGCATATCCCTTCTGATGTATTTTCTATATTTAGAGGCTTGAGAGCCTTATTTTTTATATGACTCAGAATCTTGGTAGCTTCACACTTTTTGGTTTTTGAACTTGATATAAATCCTATGATTATTAATGAGAAAATTATTAACCACTTTTTATGTACAAAACCTTTTTCTCACTTATTATTTACATGTGCTTGATTATTGATGTGACAAATGCTAATATAATGCATTGTTAGATAATGCATAAGATAAAGGATTGAACCTTTTCAGAACATGAATGTATGAAATAAATTTAAAATCTTGTTTGAGAAGTCGCACCCATAAACATATTATTAGGAGAATAGGATCAAGGACATTGTATAGGCCATTAAGATGTGACAATGGCAATTGATATTCCAAGTGGACCACCAAAATTTGGATTCTGTGTGATATGGAATTCAACAAGACTTCAATAGTTGCATTGTATTCAACAATGTTATTAGTTTCCGAATAAAGGAATACTCCATCTGAACTCACTAGATGACATGTGGGAGAGTAGATGAACCAAGTGGTGGGGAAAATATTATGAGTGTGGCACCATCCACGAAAGCCACAAATATAGGTGCTTTTGACATCATATGTCAATCGAGAACAAATCACAATGAGAAGTGACTAAAAAGAAAAGAAAAACTAATAAAGGAAAATCTATCTATATACTTATAGTACAACTAGTCCAAGGAATTTTGATGGGCATTTCCACCTAGGTGTAATACCTATTAAGGTAAATCCCATTCCTAGGCCCATTAAGCACATCGCCTCAAAAATATTCTAACTCACGGGATGTTGTACATAGGAACAATCTCACAATGAAAGGGGCCCTAAGTTATCATTGTCCTAGTCATAAATGAGTACCATATTTCCTTTAGAGAAGACACAAGATTGGATTGAATTATCATACTAATCCTTGATCCTCTTTTTATGCACCTCATTCATAATAGAAGCATCTCTTTTATTTTCATATAGTTGTTCCAAGTATACTAAGAATTCTTATAAGTTGTTAGTGTCGGGTAGGAGCAAGTCAATGGACAACTTGAGAGGTGGGATCGCACATTCAATTGGTGATATAGATTCAACTCCATGTATAATATACAATGGAGTAAATCCTATAGAATCCTTGACTGAAGTCGTGTGTGCCCAAATTTCCAAGTATAGCCTAATATGCCAGTTGTTTTTGCTTATGCTAACCATCTATTGGAAAATGGTTTTGAGGGACTTGTTGATAGCCTCTACTTGTACATTTTCTTGCAGATAGTAAGGCAAGAAGTTGACCTATTAGAATACAATATTGGCTACTAGTTCCATCATCATTTTATTTTGAAAATGAATACCATTATCAATGACAATCACTTTAGTACTACAAAATATAGTGATAACATGGTTGAATATGAAATGTATCTTAGTTTCACCATCACAAGTAAATGTAGGCATGGCTTCGGCCCACTAAATAAAGTAATTCATGGCCATAATGATGTACTTATGACCCTTTGCTAATGTCATATTATAGGTTTTGAAATACTTTAAGAAGGGATCGATGGTGATAACTAAATACAGTGGAGTCAGATATGTGTGCATTTTCCTTGTGAACATCTGTCATGGGTGGTACTTCTTCAAAACTTCGACATAATATTCAATGATAGACGGAAAAAAATAACTTGCATGCAATATATTTTGGGTTGTTTCCAACCCTAACAAATGGCCACCACATGCTTCACAATGGCAATAATTCAAAACCCTCTTGAATTCTTCGTGATCTAAACATAATCTAAGGATGAAATCAACCCACAATGGTACAAGGTTCCACCAATGATAAGATAATTCTTTGCATGATGATGAATGCATCGTTGGCCCTCATGAGAAATTTGAGATGGGACCCTATAAGTTTGGAAATACAATAGGGTTTTTCCATACTAGGAATAATTGAAGTAGACAAGGAAAACATGTTTGTCAGATAAAGATCCTTTCTCAACTAGTTACTCATAGTATCTAAGAAGCTACAACATTAGCTCATAAAATACTATGGACTTTTTTGACTTAGATGAGGTGAAATTAAGTCAAACTCATATGTAATAAAAATCCATTTACAATAATTTCCCTTGATTGTGTGTTAGGACAATATTTGTTGAAAGGGATTGACATCTGCAATTACTGTAGTTTGTCTCATAATGATATGATGTAAATGTCTTTGGACAACAATGGAAAAATTCCAGGGCTAGGTTTTCAACATGTGAGTACCTCAACTCTGGAATGACCAACTTCTTGCTTAGATAGCATACCACATGATCAGGAAGCAGTTCATCTTCTTGGACCAAAACCATACCAATGGTTGATATAGACATCGCTAGGTATAAAATAAAATCCTTACTATAATTTAGAGGACTTAGTAGAGGGTAAGACATTAATGTCTCTTTCAATGTGTCAAATGATTATTGAGTGTGGCCATCTCTTGGGAGAATCCCAAGTAAAGGAAGTTTTGGAAGCAAAGTATAGTTAGGAGAGGCCTGAAATTGACCAATTTTGGAGATAAGTGACTCCGCAAATACCGGGCAGAGGGTATGGAGAAAAGTACAGTTGACAAGAAAGAACATGTTTCCTTAGTAAAGATGAAGTACTAAGGACAGCCAAAGGTGGTTGAAGCAGATAAATACCAAGCAACGAACTGACTGCTACAGGAGAATAAAGTAAAGAAGCGGAATCGTGTAAAGAACACGCCACTACAGAAGTCAGAATTGTGCCTCTCAGAGAAGCATTAGAGTTAGAAGAAGCGGTGCCGAAGGGACAACGAAGTTAAATATTAGCATGGTATACAGGAGAACCACGCGGGGTTTTTGGGTTTAAGGGTACTATGGGGGTTGGCCCATAGTTATTGTAATATGTGACCTTCGGGCACACACACACACACATATATATATGGGTATTTTTATATAAGGAAGGGTTCAGATATATTGGGTTTTTGGTTAGTTAGAACTCAGAGAGAACTAAGAGAGAACATACTCTACAATTGAGTGCGTAGACTGGAACTGTTACCCTTCCAAGTAATATAAGAACAATTCCTGTGGACATAGCTCCCGCCTGGGGGTGAACCACGTAAATCTGTGTGTTATGTATGAGTTTATGGCATATTTTGAGTTGATGTTATTATATGTTTATGTGTTTTATTTCATGTGTATGTAAATGGAAATCATATGTTAAGTAAACGGGACACATGTGTATGGATATAGCGAAGTAACACTAAGTATGATGAATGCGTAGTAAACCAATAAACATAACAACGATTCAGTGTAGCTTTGTAGGTTGTTGGTAACTGTAGAGCGTGAAGTCATCTATTTATCTAGTCATGTTAAGTGTATGTTAAGAAAGGGACATGCTGTGAGGTTGATAACCACATCTTCACATCACCACGCTTATAGAAACCCGATTTTGTAACCCCCCATACTTCACTTCAGGTGAGACTTCAGCCTGTCTACAGGTTGATGCCGAAAGGGCCAATGAAAGGGGATTTGTTGTGTCTACAAGAACTTCGTCGAACTCGGGTCATCCCACGTAGAACAACAAATGGTTCCATTGCCGAATTTGGACTAATATATCGGTGATTTGTTATGTTGATGTGGAATCCATAGAGAAATGAAATACAGAACTGGGTGAGTCAAATGGAATGTGAGTTTCCAAAGAAAGAAAACAGATATCATGGGCTTACTAGAGAACAATGGCTACAAAGACATATATTTACTGAGTTGCATGAAGTTTTCTTCACATCTTTTGATAATGAGTTATTTGAGTGGATATCTAGGGTAGCTGAAAGAAAAAATGTTTCCAGGGTGAAGAACCTATAGTTTGGAATCCAGAGTTGATTCAGAGGCTTAAAGGGATTAATAACCAAATTTCAAGAGCAATAGAATTTTGGTTGGATGGCTTGTTGGAAGGTTGTATTACAGAGTTTGTTGTGGGCACTTTGAAGTCTTACAATGCAACTGAAGGATACTTATTCAAAGGATTTAGAGGTAAGTACTTGAAAAACATGATTTTATGCATTAAAATGCTATTAGTTGAAAAATGTGTCTTCACAATGTAGTCAGATTCATAGGGTTTGAGTCCATAATGTTGAAAAAAATAGATAGTGACACAGACGAAGGCATAGGCATTTTGTGTAGTCGAAAAAGATATAAAGTTAGCACCAGAAATAGGTTTCGAGAAGTTGAACCTCGCACATTCCTAGAAACTGAGTTAGGAAGTGATAGAAATTCATCTCAAGCCGATTCTGATAGTGAGACATAACTTAGACATATTTCCTATCATTTTACCACTCCACAGAAACCTATAACTGTTGAAAAAGATAGTTCTAGTTCACATAAAACTAGTAGCAACAATACTGCAGGAACAAGCACAAAGAATCAGCCGAGTGGTGGTATACCTCAACCATTTCACCCCGCAGTAAGTACTGTAGGATTTCAGAACCCTGCATCTTCTAGAAGAAGAATGGCAGACGAGATAAAGCTACATGTTCTTAAAGGAACTAGTTTAGAAGATCCAGAGAAACATTGGTTTCTCTGTGATGTGGTATGGAACGTTAAACAAGTACAATATGATGTTATAAAGCAAGATAAACTAGTCACCACATTCAGAGTTAGAGATTTAACATGGTTCATGAAATATTCTGTTGGACATAACCTAACACTAGATGATATCAGAATTGCAATGATTAGAGAATTTAAGAAGCCTAAATCAGAATCTCAATGCATTACAGAGCTAAAAGAGATAAAGCATAAACCTAATGAGACTGTGTGGGAATTTGATAAGAAATTCAAATCCTTGTTGGATTAAGTTAGCTTTTATATAGCACCGCAACAGCACCAAGAATGGTTTATCGATGCATTGTTGCCCCACATAAGATTACCATTGATGAAACAAAAGGTTACCTCGCAAACATAAGCATTGGCAATTGCATTGAAGCTAGAAGCTTCACCCATAGGAGAAACCAGTGCAAGAATGGTACAGATACAAACACAACAAGAAAACTTGACATTACAACTACAATATATACAAAAAAGTAAATAAGTAAGAGAAGAGGTTTGGTGCAGTAAATGTTAAGCAGAAGGACATTCCAAGGAACATTTTATTGTATTCAAATATTACCTCTCTAGTGGGGCACCAAATCCATTAAATCAACCTCAAGGACCATGGTGCGATATTTTTCTATGTAGAGGACATTGATCAGAGCACTGTTACCTACTTCAGAAGTATGTACATACACCAAAGAACTTGTACTGCACATTTTGTAAATTAGTTGGCCATGATGATACCAACTATAGACTATATGACCTTATGATAGAAATAAAACATGATGTCTATAGAGTCCAAGGAGAAACACATAACAATAACGAGAATGTACAGTGTGGTCAAGGTACATACATAGGACATGGTGGATTTAGACGAAGAGGACGTAATACTGGCCAAGAATGAGGAAGAGGTCAGATGGTCTATTATAACTGTGCTCAAATTGGAAATTTGGCAAGAGATTGTTAGAACCCATGCACTACTGGTAAGTATTGTAAATCCTATGACCATATCATTGAAGCATGTCCCATTTTGATAGGAAAAATGAAAGAAAAAAGACCAGAAGGATAGAACCAGAATATTCAGATGATCATAGCTAAGAAAAGAAATGAATAACGCAGCATCCTTGTTGTGACACGAAGTGGAGCTTTAACCGGAGATGATAGAATAAGGAATCTTCGAATTCTTATAATCATATAAATAGATCAAAGCCTACTGATGGGGCTTGGGTGAGAAAAGAAATTGCGAAGATACTTGTATTTGACCCTAATAGAGAAAAATAAGTATTCATGGAAGCAAGAAAAGAATTTTAGGACTCATGAGCTTTGACCACAAGGATCCCTTTGCGAAGTGAAAAGACACCTGTACTAGGTATGCCATCCTTGTATGATGGGTCATGAGCTTCTCCATAGTAGACAAGTCGTGTAACACAGTTTGTACAGAGCTGCATAAAACTGCTAAGGCATGAGCATGCCTTAGGAGAATTACAAAATGTACTAGGATACTATGAACAACGTAGTACAATGAACAACTCACATAGAGCAGTCCATCACATTAAGAACCATAAAAGGAAAAGAAGAGAAATGAGGTTAAGCGCGCAGATTGAATATTTTGAAATGAACTAGGTCATTCTTTACTTAGGCTCAGAGGTGAACGTGCTAACAAAGCAAACATGGGAGCATATGGGGAAACCACAGTTATCTTGGTCCCCTATACAGTTGAGATTAGCTAACTAGCAGAAGGTTATACCTTTTGGGAGATTGTAAAGCGTTCTTGTTAACACTGATGGAGTGCGAACTAAAGAAAACTTTGAGGTTATTGAGATCATAGATGACAACAATCCTTATCCTGTATTAGTAGGGATTGATTGGGAAATTGATAACCTCACAATTATCAACTTGAAGAAAAAACAAATGATATTCGAAAGATAGGATATAAAGTTTATTGCACCCTTGGATCGTTCACAAGGACAAGGTATGTTGAGCCAATAAGAGAAGAATGCAGAGCTCAAGAACTTGATAACATCTACAAGATGACTGTTAATCAAACAGATTATGTTAATCCTATAGAGGATGGAACATTAAACTGGAGATGTGACAATTCTTTCGTATCAGAGTTAGATGCAGGATTGGAAAACTGGCAGATCAGAATGCATGAAGTATCAGTTAGAAGATGTGAGAAGATAACAAAGTCATTCCGCTGGATTGGAACATAGGTAATTACAATTCCTACTTATGATGGTTTGGGAAATATCCATGTGTTCTTTCATGAATATCTAACATCCGTTTCAGATGAACATAGGGTATTAGCTCTAGACATAGAATTGAGATCTACACTTGCTAGGTGGTGGGATGCGCATAAAGAGAAATTGAGCACATGGGAATAATGTAAGCACTTAATGGAAATTAGATTTGCTGAGCAAACTGAGAATACATAAGAAAAATACAATAAACAGATTGATCCTAGAGATCACATTGAATCTTGCATGAAAGAATGGAGGAATATACCAGAGACAAAATGGGTCCATATGTTTGTGCACACATTGGATCTAGTAGCAAAAAAATAGTATACATAAACGGAACTTCGATAGGGTACAAAAGATTGGCACATAATGATAAAGAATTTTCAGCTAAATTTTAGTTTTGAGGATGACTGTCCGAGTATTAATGAAGCTTTGCAAATCATTAAAATGAAAATATTTGATATCCCATTGCCTGTGTATAATCAACCCTATTGGAAAATACAGTTGGATCTTGCCCTTGAGTGTTATAGTTTTGCATTGGATGAAAATGAAAATGAATATCCTCGCGAAGTAAATATACCAGCATCTGAAGGACAACACAATGTGCAAGGACCTGATTTAGAAATTCCATATATAAGTAACCCCATTAAGACTAGAAAGATCAATATTGGCACAGATTATGAACCAAAATTTTCTTCTATTGGAGATTACAAGGATGAAGAAACAGTGGGACAGATCGCAAGCCTATTGCGTGAATATCAGGAGTTGTTCCCTACCAATTTTTCGTAAATGAAAGGCATTTTAAGTGACTTGGGAATTATGAAAATACCCCTCAAGCAGGATGCGAATCCTATCAAGCAAAGACTATATAGACTGAACCCCAGATATAAAGAAAGAGTGAAAGAAGAAATTGATAAAATGCTCGAGGCAGGCATCATTGAACCAGTAGAAGAGTCAGAATGGATAAGTCCCATGGTGATTCAAGACAAGAAAGCTAAAGGGGAAATCAGAATTTGTGTAGATCTCAGGAAACTGAAGGATGCATCTATACACGACCCGTTTCCCACACCATTTACAAATGAAGTGCTAGATAATGTAGGTGGAAAGGAAGCATACTCTTTCACTGATGGATTTCCGGGATACCATCAAATCAAAATTGTTGTAGAAGACAGGAACAAGACTACATTTCCTACTGAATGGGGATCATTTCAGTACACTGTGATGTATTTTGGATTGAAGAACGCACCTGCTATATTTTCAAGAGTGATTGTAACTACATTTAAGGATTATATTCATAAATTCTTAGAAGTTTACTTTGATTACTAGACATTATTCAGTCTTCTGAAGAACCATCATATGAACTTAAGGATGATGTTGTAAAGCATAGACAGTATCATATTTCCATGAACTTGAAGAAGTGCCTCTTTTGTGTTCCTTATGGTATTTTATTGGGACACATAGTTTGTAAACAAGGATTGATGGTTGATCTAGGGAAGATAGCGATCATAGTAAACATCCTAGTGCCTAATTCAGTTAAGCAGACACACACTACATTGGGACACACTAGATACTATAGAAAATTCATTAAAGGATATGCATAGATAACTGCGCCTATGGAGAAACTATTGAAAAAAGAAGCGAAGTACAACTGGACTGAATATTTCCAAAAAGGCTTAGACACACTAAAAAAGAATATGGTTACAACACCTATTCTATTCTTTCCTGACTGGAAGAATCCATTCCATGTACATGTAGATGCTTCATCTATATCACTTGGCATTGTACTAGCACAATCGGGTGATGGAGGCATCGACCATTCCATTGCATTTTCAAGTAGAAAGCTATCTTCAACAGAAAAAAATTACACCGCAACAGAGAGAGAAGGCTTAGCTATAGTGTATGCATTGCAGAAATTCAGACACTATTTGCTAGGTTCACACTTTTGCATGTGTTCACTGACCATTCAGCTTTGAAGTACTTGGTCAATAAGCTAGTGTTAGGGGGGAGAATATGCAGATGGCTCTTACTTTTTCCGGAATATGATTTCGAGATCATAGTGAAACCAAGAAGATTGAATGCAGGACCTGACCCTCTTTCAAGAATCAAGTTAGGAGAATAACCTAATAATTTGGAGGATAATATTCCAGATGCATAGTTGTTTTCTATTCACATAGTAGATGACCACCTCAGAGACATTGTAGAATTTCTAACTACAGGGTTAGCACCCACAAAACTTACTACACAGCAGAAGAAACAATTAGTTGTAAGATCAGTTGATTTTATCTTGATTCCAGGACAATTATACAAATTGGGACCAGATGAAGTATTGTGTAGATGCATACTAGAACATGAGAAAACCATCATACTTACCGAAACACATTTAGGAGTATCTCGAGGACATTACGCAGGGAAAGCTACTATGCATAATATTTTGAGAGCATGACTATGGTGGCCTACTATACATAAAGATTCAAAGGAACATTGTAGGAATTGCGATGTATGTCAAAGAATAGGGAGGCCATCTCGTAGAGATGAGATGCCATTGATGCACAATTGACATTGCAAGCCTTTGATAACTGAGCTATTGACTTTGTGGGACCTATTAACCCACTAGGGAAGAGAACTGGCTCGAGATACATTATTATAGCTACAGATTACCTAACCATATTGGAAGAAGCAAAACCAATGAAGGACTGTAGCGCAGTTACTGTTGTGCAGTTCATTTTTGAGAACATATTGACAAGGTTTGGTTGTCCAAAGATACTAATGAGTGATCATGGAACTCATTTCCTGAATAAAACCATTGAAGCCCTGACAGAAGAATTTCAGATCAACCATCAAAAGAATACACCATATCATCCACAAGCTAATGGAATTGTAGAATCCTTTAACAAAGTGTTGGAAAATGCATTAATCAAGGTATGCGATACAAATAGGGATGATTGGGATCTCAAAATACCAACAATATTGTGGGCATATAGGAAAACTTGTCAAACGTTGATAGGCCATACACCTTTCAGGTTAGAATATGGAAATAAAGTTGTCATGCCCATGGAATACATAGTACCAAGCTTGAGAATTGCAGCATTTACAGACATGGTTGATGCAGAGACAATGGATGAAATACTATTACAGTTAATTAGACTGGAGGAAGACCACTTCATTGCAGGATTTCACCAACAGGTGAAGAAAGATAGAGAAAATGTATGGTATGATAGACACATCAAGCACAAGTTCTTCCAGGTAGGATACCTTGTTCTCCTTTACGATAGCAAATTTATGAAATTTCCTAGAAAATTGAAAATTGGTTAGGACCATACATTGTCAAACATGTTACTAATGGTGGTGTAGTTCAGTTAGCCGCATTACTTGGAAATAAATTGCAAGGACTTGTTAATGGGAGTAGATTAAAGCTTTATAGGGATGGCCCTACTCCCATAGGAATAAGTTAAACAACGCAATAGAGTAAGTGTCAAGCGCAGTTGAAATTGGACACTAAAACAAAGAAGAGAGTCTGTACACAACGGTTTTGTTATAATGCGATGTTTACAAGATTTGAAGATGTGCTGCGAATCACACATAGAAAGTCAAGTTGCGAAGTTCAATCAAAGGAAGAGGGTAGTGTTGCGAAGTTCCATCAAAAGAAGGGAAATGCAAAGTGAGCCTCGCCAATCACCTAACTGCTAGCGAAGTTAGAGAAAACTAGTTGTTACAGTTTTGTTCGGAAACAAGTCATTATACAGTACATTTGGGAAACTTGATTTTTCCGCCTTAAGGCATATTTGTCCGTTGAAGACACATTTAATGAAAGGAAAGGACCAAGATCTAAGCAATATTTGGCCAACAAACATAACATTTAATATTAAATTAGCATTTTTTGGGTGCGTCATAGTGAAGTTGTGGCTATAAATAGTAAAGATCGCATAGTTACTGGTTTTACTGTGACTTTTAATTTTTACCGCGAGTAATTTCTGAGTTTTTACCAGTTAAGAAAAAACATTCCAATAGTTTATGTCTGAGCAAGAAATACTATAGGATATATTAAGGGAATTCCATCAGTCTAGTCTATAAGGATTTACGAAGACTCCTATCAAGAAAGAAACCCAAGAGAAAGGTGGGACCTCTAAAGCCTCACCGAGGCATGCACCAGAGCATAAACAAAACGATAAGAAAAAAGCTATAGATAAAGAGAAACCGAATCCTACGGAAATTCTGAAAGAGTATCCGCCAGAGAGACCTCGCAAGAGACCGATTCTTCTGATACCCGAGTACATCCCTCCGTGAAGAGATGATGCTCTGATGGTAATAATGAAGAAAAATCCGCAATATGATATCCTGTTGCCGCCAATGTTAACTCATGTTCGGTAGAAGGAGAATTTTCTAGGAAATATTCCCAAATGCAAGTTCTTAGATCATGATTTGTTTCATTCAACTAAGTATCCACAGTTTCAGCTGGAGCAATAAATGTGTAGACACTACGATGAAGCCACTAAGCAAACAACAATTCAAGCGCAAGACTGGATTGCGCCATTGCAATCCTCAGGATTGCTGAATTTACAATGAATTCTGCATTTTGACCAAAATCCAGAGCTTATAGCAGTTGTGCGTACATTGTTGTCATGCATAATTAAAAAATTATGCACTTAAGTAAACGGGGCACTGACCCTACAATAGGATTCATAGGAAAGAATAAAGACAAAGAACTCACAAGGAGGATGAAGAGTGAATTCAGCTTGGTAAATGGAACACGTGGATATCAAGTGAATCAGATTAAGGATGTTGCCACATGGTTCACGGTACAACTGCTCACAGGAAAAGTAATAAGGAAATGCAGACTGGCAGAAGTGTTGGCCTCTGCGTTCTCCTTAGCTACTAATACTAAGGATGGATTACAATTCAATTGGGAAAGTTACCTTTTGAATGATTTGTTAGATGATGTAGCAAATGTGCAAGACAACGGTTATCAATTTCACTATAGCTAGATGATATTCTTGATCCCATTGGTGGGATGGAAAGAGCCAAAGTACAAACAAAGTGTACCAATGTTCACTGGAGATTGTCGTGCACCCAGATATGAAAACATGTGGAGAAATTCAAGGCCATAAAGACAAAGAGTGAACAATGTGCGGTTGTACACATTTTATGAGCTGATATGCAAAGTAAACAGGCGTACTTCGTGTATTCCTAAGGGAATAACGACATCATACATTTGAAATATGAGATTCAAAGCGGTCCTTCACTTTATCTTCATACATTCTAGAGAACTAGCAAACCTAGAATGGTATGAGGGTCAATATCAGTTAGATGCGTAGAATATTGACCTTATCATTGAAGATTGGTCGCCCGAATGGAAAATCGATGCACCAGAGGCATTGCTCATAACATGTGAGGAAAGAATCAATGAAACAGATAACCAAGAGCAAGAGAAGGATCAAGAACAAGAACAACAATAGGTTGGAGACTTTCCAAAAGCATATAAGGAATAACCCCAACAAAGATGTGTCAAAAGGACCGAAAATAAAGAAGCAGAAAGCAAGTAAGACCCTGCTCGATGTGAATTTCCATGATGATGATTGTGACTGCATCACAGCCAGATTCCACGAGCATATTGAAGAGAGGCTCGCAATAAAGACATCCAATAAGAGAAACTCCAAGCAAGCAAGGTAGAGAGCATCAGAAAACTGAAGAGCATATGGAAAGAGTAGAGCAAGTCTAGAGAGATTTAATAAGAACATCAAACTCCGAAGACAGATCAGACGAGTCAAGCCGAAGAAAAATAAAAGCACCTGCACTAATAATGCGACCTTGGTTAGGCCGTATAGAGCCGACGAATGTGATATTCCCATCCGATGAAATCATTGAAGGTGCAAAGTAGATTGCACACTTGGATATTAATGTGGGAATGCTACCCATTGAAGGACTACACGATATACATCTTCAAGTTGTAGAAGAAATCAAGGACAGAGATATGATCTCATACAACGAGCATCTCAAGCTAGAAGAAAGTTATAAAGAGCTAGGGAATGAATACAAAGCAAAGACCAATGAGCTAGCAAATGCTCACGAGAAGCAGAAAAATATGAAGAAGGTCATAGCATAACTCTGTGGGAAGATCCTAGACTTCGAAGAAGAACCGGAAGTGGAAACAACCATTGTTAAGATTAGTGCTAGAATAGACAATCTCAAAGAAAAATTGGAAGATATGGCAATTGGTTACAAAGAAAATATTGTTGACTTAGAGTCAAGGAAACAACCTAGAACTCCTCCAGAAGTAAATGAAGTAAGGGCTGAAGAACTGAATATTTCAACTGAGAACATCTCTGTAGAAGTTGCGAGGTGTCTAGATTTGCTTGAATAAGTGACTAAGTCATGGGCCATGCTACAAGAAGACCCAGAATTACAGAAAATTCAGGATGAAGTCCAAACGAAGCAGAAGTACCTCGACACAATGAACATGGCTATGAAGGATTTTCTGCCAAGGAAAAGAATACAAAAGTTCACAGAGACAAAGGAGATTAAGAAAGAATTGAAGGCATTAAGAGAAAAGGAATTCGAAACTTCAGCGAAGTTGCAACCTATGCAAGAAGAGGAATTATCACTCTCTGAAGAGACCGACGAAGCTGTAAGATCTTCACACGATAGAGAGCATGGTGAAGGACCAAATGCAAGAATCAATATCCACGATGTTGCTCGACATAGTGAAAGAATATGGGCAAGAGACGAAGGAGGTTGTTGCGAAGCTGAGCGCAACATACCAATAATTTGAAGCGAAGATGAACACCCCAAGTGCTATGAAGTCAAAGAATCCTAGTGTAAGTGGCTCTGGGACGAGCCACAAGTAAGTGTTAGGGTCCTGTTGGGAGAAACCCAAGTAAAGGAATTTTTGGAAGCAAAGTAGAGCTAGGCGAGGCCTGACATTGACCAATTTTGGAGATAAGAGACTTCGCAAATCCTGGGCAGAGGGTATGGAGAGAATTGCAGTTGAAAAGAAAGAACCTGTTTCCTTAGTAAAGACAAAGTACTAAGGAAAACCAGAGGTGGTTGAAGCAGTTAAATACCAAGCGATGACGTGACTGCTACAGGAGCAGAAAGTAATGAAGTAGAATGGTGTAAAGGACATGCCACTACAGAAGTCAGAACTGCACCTATCAAAAAAGCGTCAAAGTTAGAAGAAGCGGTGCCGAAGGGAAAATGAAGTTAAATATTAGAGTGGTCTATAGGAGAACCACGTGGGTTTTTTGGGTTTAAGGGTACTATGGGGGTTGTCCCATAGTTATTGTAATATGTGGTCTTCAAGCACATATATATATATGGGTATTTTTGTATAAGGAAGGGTTCAGATATATTGGGTTTTTGGTTAGTTAGAAATCAGAGAGAACTAAGAGAGAACATACTCTACAACTGAGTGCGTAGAGATATGATTGTAGAGAAGAGTCTACACCTTAGTGCACAGACTGGAACTATTACACTTCCAAGTAATATAAGAACAGTTCCTGTGGATGTAGCTCCCTCCTAGGCGTGAACCACGTAAATATGTGTGTTATGTATGAGTTTATTGCATTTGTTGAGTTCATGTTATTATATGTTTATGTGTTTGCTTTCATGTGTATGTGAATGGAAATCATATGTTAAGTAAATGGAACACATGTGTATGGATACAACGAAGTAACACTAAGTATGATGAACGCGTAGTTAACTAGTAAAGATAACAATGATTCAACGCAGTTCTGTAGGTTGTTGGTAACTATGTAGCGCAAATTCATCTGTTTATCTAGTCATGTTAAGTATATGTTAAGAAAGGAATGTGTTGTGAGGTCGATAACCACATCTGCACATCACCACAGTTACAGAAACCTGATTCTGTAACCCCCCATACTTCGCTTCGAGTGAGACTTCAACCTGTCTACAGTTTGATGCTGAAAGGGATAGTGAAAGGGGATTTGTCGTGTCTACAAGAACTTCACCGAACCCAGGTCATCCCATGTAGACAAACACCATCACAAATGAACATGACCCCTTTCTTTAAAAGGTGAATGAATCCTTTTGTTACTTTGACGTAATTAGCAATGAAACGATGAAAAAAATTATCCTTACTTTGGAGGATTTGTAGTTGATGAACATTACGTGGGGGAGGAAATTGAATTATCACCTCAACCTTAAATAGGTCCACTAGAATCCTATGCTTGGACACAATTAAACCAAGCAATCTACTGGATATGACCTAGTATTATGAGGATTCAAGCGAATCCTATAGTAGTAGCATCTATTGAAAACTACCTTGAGGTTATTAGGATGATCAACTCTTCATGCAGATTAAGATACCAAGTCATTAGGGTTAATTTTTAGATAATGTGTTTTATTGCATGAAATGCATACAACGATGCCCATGGATATGTGGCTCCAACGTTCTTTAGCATGAAAGGAATTTTTTAAAATGAAAATATGCCCCAAGGACATATAAATGCAATTTTATGCTAATCTTCGGGATGTATATGAATAATTTGGTCAATAAAGGGGGTAGGATAGTTGTATTTTGGAAAATCTAGGTTTAGGTCTTTGAATTCAATTGAAAATATGATATTTCCTTGTTTGTGATCAATGGGTACCAAATTAGACACCAATTTGGTCAGGGGTATTGGGTAGATAAAACTTGCATGAAGTAGTTTTTCCACCTCCACTTTAATGGTAGTAGCATTCCATGGATTAACCAGTCATATATTTTGTCAAATAGGTTTGACATTAGGGTGTGTCTTGATATCATTTTGAACAATACTAGGGTGGATTCCTAGCATATCTTCATAAGACGAAGTAAAATGTGATGATATTCTTTAAATAGTGTAGTATATATATCAACTTACTCAAGGGAATAATTTGCACCTATGAATACATTCTCAATGACACATGGGGCCTTGGAGATATTGATTGGCATGGTCTTAGATATTTGTAGTGTTGATACAAAAGTCTGAAGCATGTTAGCTTTCAGTAAGAGTCATCTCTACAAAATATGAAGCTCATAAGTTTTCAATATACATATAAAACATGTGCCTAATCCCTAGGATGCGCATGGTAGCAGACCACAACCCTCACCACTTTCCGAAGCAACGTGACGAAATGTAATGATACCCTGACTGCCAGCTTCTGGTAGCGATGGGGTAAGTCATGGCCACCCTGCTCCGGAATGTACAAAGTCATCCTGTGGAGGTTCTCCTCGAGCTCCTCCAACTCCTTGAGAGCATACCAGACTGCAAGGCACACCTCTGGTATCGCCCCTCTCTGCGCAAGAGGAGAGACTCCAGCGGTCGCATCGGACCCACGTCTGCAAGAAACATGAAAGAAGTCATCAGAACTACAAAAAAAAACATAAATGCATAAAATGAAAAAACACAGCAGTAGTTTTTCTTACCGATATCATCCCACTGTGCTCCCTTGGGAAGCACCAAGTCTGGGTCCCCTATGAATTCTATCCCATGGTATGGGTAGTCCTCCACCATGAGGATGTGTCCCCTCAGCCACGTGAAGAAACTTATGCCGAAACTGATGATAGGACCCCCACCACCATGGCGAGCCATCACCTCTGACCACCTGGTCATGTGGGGATCTCGTGCATCCTAGTACTCAAGGTCTGCCTGCAGGTGTAAGTGTGGCACCCGCTCCAACATGAAAGCTACCACCACCGAACTGTAACCAAACTTCTTCAGCACCCTGCGATAGCATTTGGTCAATTGATCACGTAGACTGGTGAGGAGCCCCTCACACCAGTTGAACACAGTGGGAGCCATACACTCTTCGACATACATCATGTGCGAATTTCCCTCCAGATGAGTAGATCGACTGCTGGTCACCCTCACAATGGTAAAGAGTAAGGTACGAAGGGCCCCGTCCCAGAAATCCTTGATGGGAATCTTCCCACCAGTCATCGGCCTACCTAGAGTACACCACTGCTCAATCATGTCCTCAATGGTACGATCACCACCTAGTGATCCAGTCAGGGACATAGGGTTTCCCCACTGGGACAACCCTATCAAAAAATAGATGTCCTCGACATCTATGGTCAGTGTGTGCTCACCAATATGGAAATGATGTTGCACTGGGTCTCGACATTAGACCAGGTGTGTCAACAAAGGTACGTGGGACCGCATCCCCGACACTCTATAATACTTGAGAAAACCACAGTTTCTCAAGGTGGCAATACATTGTGGATCATTTTCTGCGTGTGCATCATCAAGCTCGTGCTCGTGCTCTCACCACTCGAGAACCATTGTGATCACTGCAAACCTATCAAAAAGGTCATTTTAACACCATTATAACCTTCCCCCACCATCAAAAAACTTTTGTTTAGGTTGGATTTTGAGTTTGGTATGGCGGTTTGCATCGGTGCAGATTTTCCTTTTGGACAGTGCGCTGCCGACGCAGATCCCGAAAGGGTTACTTGCGCTGGCCCATGAGCACAAATCCCCACATAGCAAGCTCAAAACTCACCTAAATGAAAGAAAAAACAAATTGTAATCCACTGGAAAGTTAAAGGGCCAAGTTTAGGGTTACTTATCATTGACGGCGTCCGAAATGATCAATCACAACTCCCGAGATCAGCGAAAGAAAAACAGCTCCAAATGGCACTTCTCACCTCTCCAATTTGGTTAAAAAAAAATAGTAATTCATTTTACTATTTACCCCTTTTTATATAGAAAAAGAGCATATTACTTTTCTAATTTATTCGAAATGTGGGTTATTTTGCTATAGTTGGAATTATTTACACTCGGTTAATAATTTTCACCTAGTTTTGAAGCTTGCAGGTGAAGTTGAGTACCTCATCGATCCTATTTTTTGCAATTGTGGTCTTTTCACGTGTATTTTCAGGTATGAACAACTCGTAGAGCGTCTTTTTGTCATTATTTCGCTCATTAAATTCAATTATTAATGACACTGAGCTAACTCTTTATTCTTCCTCGTGCTCATAAAATGATGAGAATAAGTCATCGAGTTATAGTTTATCACTTTTTCGGGCTCGTTAAACTCCCATGAAAAAGGAACCCCCCGAAGTCTTTTTTTAAGCTCTTTTCAGGCTCTGTAAATACGAAAATATTGCCAAGTGAACTTGATGCATTCATGCTTGTAAAATTATTTGAATGATCATCTTTTTGGTGATAGTTTACCCCTTTTTCAGACTAGGAGGCACTACTTATGAAAAAGGAATACTCCAGCCAATCATGACTGGAAGAGTCCTCTCTCGTGTTGTTTTACCCTTTTCTGGGCGAAGAGGCTAACTTTACAAAAAGGGACCTTTGGAGTCTTCTTTAGTTCTTTTCAGACTCTCGAAACATTAAATGACGCTGAGTTTACCTTCTATGGACTTGTTCAAATTCAACATTGAAGGGCCCGTCATGGGACGAACCCCTCGTCTCCTAGGTTCGTAAAACATTTGGGATTGGACTCATCCATGGGATGAGCTATACTGAGCATCTGTTTACCCTCCTCAAGCTCGTTAAAGAACAAGTGATTCACTCATCAGTCATGATGGGGAAAAAGGGAATATTTTGTATTACACTTTATTCACGGAAATACATCGTCGCTCTTGAACATGACACTCATTTGCATTTGCATTCAATACTTGGGTAATCTGTTTCTCTTCGAGTCATACTGATTTCACGAGTGTTGTCACTCCTTTGGGTCATCCAAATAATGCTTCCACTATTAGTCGCATTAGGGGTTGGTATCATTCTCGTCCTGTCAATACTGCGAAGTCATGCAATGCCCATGTTCAAGAGATGTTCTTTGCTCATGATTTGTAGTCAGTACACCTTCCATCATGTCGGTTTACCTTGAGTCAGTCTTGCACATTACTCTACCATCCAATCTACCAAAAACATATCTTATCAAGTTTCATGTCGTTGATGGGGGATTCATCATGGCCCTCCTTCGACGGATTCATCCTTGTCGACTTCAACACATCATCCGAGGACTGAATATAGAAACCATTCAAGTACCTTGGGCCTGCATGCCTCAATGGCAGGTTGCCTCGCTTTCGACATGAGTTTACATCATTGACTCTTGATTGAAATATTTCATCAAGAGTTTGACCTCAACTCATTTATTCACGCTCGGTTATATGTACTTTGATACCTTGGGGGTCATCGACATTAATAGTGATTTCCCTTGCACTTGTTAACAGTATACATCAATGGCCGGTAATCAAGTGGTTTCTACCATGTTCGACTCCAAAACATTGTAATCACATGGATAGATTTGTATCATTGCGGGTTTGCCTTGAAGACCCTAGGAAAAATCATGTCTTACCCAGGTTGCGATGGAGATTGTTTGAGTCATATTACACATATCCACTTTTGTATTGGTCGTGCCTGTGTTATCATCTCATCATGGATCTACGATTGTCTCTAGTAGCCATGATTGTGTTCAGTCGGTATTTACTACCATGGATATGCAATGTATTGGCTGTCAACCATATTGTGAGTCATGTGAGACTAGTATCTCAGAGTCACTTGTACTGCAACAGCATCTTCCAACTAGCAAGTCCTTTCCATCCATCTTTCAACTCACTTCACTTGTCTTGTTTTTCCAGATTCATGATTTGGGGGGCATTCTGTTACACCTAAATCTTGTTATCATGAGTCCCTTATCAACTCAGTGCCTGAATCCTTGAAGTTTCCCTGATCAAGAAGTCATGTAGAGCAAGCTGATGCCCTTTTTCCATAGTTTCTAGTTTTTCCAGCACACGTTGTCTTTGAGCAAGAAGTGCCCAACTAGGTCTGGCGCCGAGTGTATTCTTCCAGACTGCGTCGGTGGTGTAGGTTGTCTTTGTGCATCCCGCATTTCCCCTCTCAGGCACAGGTTTCCCTCATGCAGCTTCCACTGGGATTGGTTAATTTGGATAAAGGTGGCTTTTGAGTGATTTCTAGAACTTGGACGAGGTGGATATCTATCCCTAACTCCTAGGTGAGCTATCCTATGGTTCCCTAACCTTAAGGGAGGATCCCTTAGTCCTCTCCCCATGATCCTCAACCTATTTTATCCACTTGGTCCTGTAAATACAAAGCTCCTCTCCATTTCAAAGGGAGGAAGTCTATAGCACTTACATGCTGGTGGAATTATCCTACGTGATCCCTATCCATCTCTTGGGAGGATTACATTTCCTTTGGAGGATTTGGATTGGCTTGTTGGAGGAGGATTGCAGCGTTAAGGCTTGGGTTGTAATCATCTCTCTACTTTGTATTTCCCTCTATTTATACAATAATATAAATGCTTCCATAAATTTTATTGTGTTGATAATGTTTATAGTTTACTTCCTTAACTGTTTACTTATATCAATTAGTGTTTAGACATGTTTTACTGCTTGTATTGTCTCCACATGTTTTGACAGGTCTTGCAGCTACAAATCTGACGACCGCGGAACTTGGAGCAATAACGAGGAGAAATATCTACAAATCTGAAGGTAAGACGTCTAACTACTCGATCTCTAATATAACCTAGGAAAGTAGATTTATGTTTTGTTCCTATTTGATCTAGATCCACATTGAACTAGGGAGATCTGGCTTGCGTCCGCTCGAGTAGATTGTCCAATAACAATGACCTCTCATACTTTAGTACTTCCCATATGATTTCTATGAAAGATAATTTAAAATAAAAGTAACATATTTACAATCACACCATTAATCATTATCCATGTCTTCCATCCTTCCCATACTTTACAAAAAATAAAATCACAATGTAATTTCAAATAACTTAGAATCAACCTAGGAAGATGAAATATTGGGCTATTACAGGTTCCCCTTTTCATTTTTTGCATGTACCAACAAGACATCAATGGGTTGGGTAGAATTGAGTACTAGTGGTGGTTTGGGTGGTTGCAAGTTTATTGGAATTTAAGGACATTTGTCCCATTTGATTTGTCACCTATGCAAGTTTAGCATTCTCTATAGAGGCAATCATACCGTTAGCGTGTTTTCCTAGCTTGAATTGGGCTGGGTTAGCTTTTTCCCTAGGATTCATAGTAAAAATCTCTTATAACATTTGTGACTAAGAATATACCAAGTCCAATTGTTGGGCCCTTATAATTTCTTGTGATTCGGTCAGGACTGCTGATAGCATGACACCTTTTGAAATATAAGCTTGCAAAGACTTGATGAACCAATCTACTATAAATTCATCAAGAATCTAAGCTTTAAGCAAACAATGAAGACTATGCCACTCATGAATGTGGTTAGAGATGTGTGTGGACTTATCTTGTCATAATGGTGTTAATAACTTAGTTCCTATTTCATACTAGACAAGAAATCGGTAGTTGTTTAGAAATGCCATGGATAGCAAATCAAAGTTTTGAAATGAATCTTTAGGAAGTTTTATTTACCACTTTGTCATGAATCTAGTCAAAGTTCTATGGAAAAGTATTATCTCAATACTATCATCCATCAATGAGTTTGATGACAATTAGAGATGGAACATCATTATGTGAGTGGTTGGGTCTTCACCATATTTTCCATCAAACTTAGGAATGTCAAAGGGAAATTTTGTTGTAAAAGGAGGCCAACTTAGGTTATGCATAACCATATCATTGGTCATCTTGGTTAGATCTGGGATCTTAACAATTTCCAAAAATGAAAACTTTGTCTCGGAAAGAGAATTCCAACACCTAAGTGCATTTCTTGCAAATTGGTTATAAAAGAGTTACTTGCCATATAGGCATTGCTAGGCACAAATGATGAATTGGTTTGTAAACTAGGTATATAGGTGTGGTCGGGTGGGACATGAACATATGGTGAAAATGATCCATTCATCATGTCCCCCATACTAAGAAAAGGAATGATCCTTGTGGAATGTTGGAACTTGGGAAAGCTATAATCCCTACCCAGGGGACCAACAAGGGAATATGTTCACCCCCAAATGGGAATGGATTGAATGGGATATCAGTGTTTCCGTCTAGAGGATTATAAACTAACCCAAAAGGATTCCTAGTAGCCACATGTGGAATTCCAACTAACAACATCCTGAAATAAAAAGTACTACTACCCTAAGGCATGGATTCCTCAGTTTAGACACTACTTCCTGGAGATATGGATGAGGAAATGGGACCTTCAATAGATGCACTTGACATTGGTGTAAAAATATTGTGCGCTATAACACTAGACACTGTACGGTTAACTTCTCCAATTAGAGTGTTAGAAACTAGAGATGACGTGCCCTCAGTCCCTAAATTGCCACCAGCATCATTGATATTTAAGACCTGGTATAATGGATATGACTATGCAATGCGCATTCTACTATCAAGACCACATATTCAAAAGAATAAAGGACTTGTGTAACTAGTGGTAGGTTCATTAAGCTAAAACCACAAGACCAGTTAAATCCTTGATATCAACTAGATCAAGGTTTTTAGAGATAGTGGGAGATGGATAGCTAGAAGGAAACTCAGTATGACCTTCATAATCACTTGGAAGCTGTCCTTATGATGTTTCATCTGAACTTCTAAGTCCTTCCTCTCTTTCCTCTTCTACATGGTTCTTTGGGATTGATGGATTATAATTTTTAAGCTCCTTAGGGGTGGATACTAGATTATCTAGCCCGTGCCTCTTTGGAAGCAACTTCCCCCTCTTTAGCAAGAGAATCTAGTCCTTCTAGACCTATGGAGAGATTGATCAAACACCTTGACTCATAATCAAAGAACCTTTCAATGTATTAAAAAACCAACTACACACTGCTATAAAAATAGTTCTTGTAACATACAATCAAGCAAACTAATCTCCCAAAGGCAATTCAATGAAGAGATCGAGAAAGGCCTTCAGGAGGTCATCTAGGGATAATTAGCACTGAATTCCAACTAATGAACGTGAGGGATACAGTTAAGCTAACCTTCACGCAATAATAACACAATGTGCAAGTTCCCTTGTGAAGAAGGACACCCTCGAAGGGAGATGAGGTGGAGATTATGTGTCTATATTAGGTGCCTCAAAAATTTCCCACTTGTAGTTATCCAAGAGGATCTAAGTTAGGACAAGAAAATAAGGATACCAACTCACAATTAGTAGCTAGCTGGAACAGACATGGATCAAGATCTTACATATGGGTAGGGAACATAGGCCACAAGTCATAAGCCCAAAGCCTCTACTGAATTGGTGTCACCCCGAGGAAATTCCAATAGAAATGAACTCCGTGACATGCAAAATATCACTAAATGCATGGAGAGGGGATAATATCTCATGAACAACTATCTTGACATCACGCTTGACACGCGTGGTTGATATGCTTTTCTAGGAAGTACTTCTTGCTACTAATGGATTTCAACACTCTTTAGTCAAATCATACCTTTTTTTTATGTGGCCTTGGAGAATTTACTCTCCAATCCTATAACAAAGGCCATGAGACCTAGACTATTGTTGGTTTCTAGAAAAAATAGGTTGATCCAAAGAACAAGGAAAATATTCATATAATTTTCTCCGTTGGTATACTCATCATGGTTAGTGAATCAGGGGTCATAGATTTGAGCATCGTCTTGTAGACACTGGGGACACCAACCTATAGGAATATCAAATTTATTTAAGCCCCTTCTCCAATGACAATGAGATGGCACCCAATTTCCAAGGTCAATGATTCTAGTTATTGGTTCCTCCTTGTTCAAGCTTCTTGGTTCCTCCTTGTTCTAGTTCCTTCTTGCAAGGATAAAATCAAAAGGGACTAAGATGTGATCGAGTTTATAAGAAACTTGATAAACCTTGGGATATATAGGTGTGTAGGGGGATTATCAACATTTGAGGGAAACCATTGGCTCCATTCTAGTTCTAAGATCCTCCTGAAAATGCATTTAGAAATGGGAAAGGGGAAGGGGAAGGGAACATGGTATGGGATGTATGGGAGGAGGTGGAAGGCCTCAAGGGATTGGGGTATCAAATTAAACCTCTCATGGAAATGCATTTAAATCAAATGGGGAAAAATGTATGACATTGATTTGAATAATAAAGGCTAGAAGGGGAGGCTATAATGTACAATGAGATGGGGCATGGGATGTACATGTATAAAGGAGACAATAACAGAGGTGGAAATTGAAATGAGGGAGCATGAAAGGCATTGCATTCAAATTCACCTAACATGGTGGGGTTGTTAGGTGAACACACACATTGAATAAACAAAATGCATGAGGTGGAAATTGAAATGGGGGAGCATGAAAGGCATTGCATTCAAATTCACCTAACATGGTGGGGTTGTCACACATTGAATAAACAAAATCCATGAGGACAAAATCAAGTGTAGCATTTCAAGGAAAAATGAGAAATAAAAAAGAATGAATCATTGGTATATTCATATGGAATTTTGAAAGATAGATGCAATACCATTGTTAAATGTTATGGATACCAATGAATGTAAGAATGAGAAGTAAGTAATATTTTAGGCTGATGAACATTGTTTTCAAATCAAACAAAAAAGGATTATATCCAAACTATGGGTTTAATTTCTTGTAATTTTATGCAATCATACTAGCAAATATTACCACATGGGTGATGATATAGTAATGATATAGTCGTTAGGGTAGGGACCGAAATGGAGATATAAGTTAATCTAGTTTATGAATACTACATAGAATAGACTGTTGCCTTACATACATGGAGCTAATTATGGATTTTATTTGAATAAACATAAACGATATTCATATAATTTTATTTTTTTCTATTACAAATTAATTAAAAAAATGAAAGGAAAGTGGACAATTTGTATGTGTATACTTACTTCCATTTATGTCAAAAAGATTTGGCTCCACAAACTTTATTGGCAAGTCTTCATAATAATTATCTAACACACTCTAAACACATTGACAACATACTTTTGACCATCATATATATAGCCCATTATATGGTACTCCACTTAATAGTTGCCATAAACAAAAGTAACTTTTATACATGCTATGCAACTCAAACTCAAGCAAGTATGCATAGCGACAATACTTGTCGCCATTGCAGGACATGTTAAAAACCTGAAATGAATGTTAAAAACTGATTGTTATACTATTGAAAGCATCTTCCCAAAGCCAAAGACAAAGTTAAGAGATTGCTTCATAGACAAGATTCACTTATGAATTCGGGATGCAAGCACGTAATATGTTGTCAACCTTATTCCTAACAATTGCACAAACATCTAAAGGTAGAGTAATGTTGGGCCTCCAATAACTCCCTCTTAATTTTGCAAAAATTAAGGGTTCTCATTTGAATTCTATAAAGATGGTTTTCAAATTGATTTTGGTTTTGTTTTGCTTGATTTCATTGATGGTTTCCTTCTTGGATATTTGATTTTATCCATTTCTCATTGCTTTGGAATTATCTTTCATGGAATGATGACTTTGTCACATGATCTTATTGTAGAGAATCAATTGGTGAAATTTCATGCATACATCTAATTCAATCATCATAATTTTCATTTTTGATTTATTGTGTCATTTAATTAGTTGTTTTCGCTGCATAAGTTATCATTGTGTCGTTGACCTCTTTTGATGTCTTGGCTGTTAAAAAACACATGCATGCTTTTATTTGAGACTTTCTGAATTGATTCCATGCTTGAATTTGTGAAAAATCAATCGACATGATGTTTTAGTATTCTTGCAAAATTTCGATCTTCATTGCTTTAATGGTTAAATGAGCATTTTGGTGAATTGGAATTAATTAACTAAATGATTCATTTGTGAATTTCGATCTTTGTCTAGAAAATTTGTATGTCATGAATGGAATTAAACCCTTCTCAATTAAAATGATTTATCAAATTTTTGCAGTTTAAATTTTCATTAAAAATAACTGGCTCCTTGCCACTCTTTGGTAAGATTAAAACAATTAAATTAAATTTTATTTTGTGTACAACTCAATCTTATAAACACTTTATTCTAACCTAGATAGAATTTTGGTAACATTATTTTTTATTATGAATCATATTAAAACCTTAAGTTTATTTAAAGGGTATTATGCATGTTCATTAAAATAAATTATTTTATCCTTATGCACAAGAGTTAATGCATAAATTTTGTCACTTATTTTTTAAAAAGGAAAAAAAGAAAAAAGGAGGACTATAAATTTGACACATGGAAAAATAAGATAAGATGATAACTATGGAATTTTTGTTATTTCAAATTATTAATATGCATATTAACAAAAACATTTCTCTTACATGAAGATTAATTAATTGTCATGTAAAGTTAGGTAAATTTACGATTCTCCAATTTAAAAATTATTAATTTATTATAATTCTGTTTTGGAGAATGTTACTGATGCTATACAGATGATTCGACTGTAGGAGGGGGCCGGTCTCCATAGATGACAAGGAAGTTCCTTTTCCTTAACACTGTATTTGTTGTAACATTTGTATTCAAATGAATAAGGAGCCACTTTTGGAATTGATTTTTTTGGGATTTGACCAAACTCTGTAATGTTTTCAATAGAGGATGAATCGAAACTGGAGATTACTTCTGCAATCGTTGGTGCATTGAATTGTGTTACGTATGATTATTTTACATTTACGTAGTTTAATGTAAATTGAATATGAGTACTCTAATTATTTCTGTGTTTATTATAAGATTACTTAAACAGCGATTGTGAATATGTTGCATGGTTAATGGTCAGGATTAATGGTAATAAAAATTGTTAGTTCATTTTGAAATATCAATGAGTTTGAAGTAATGTTGTATATTTTAATATCACTAGTTAAACCATCTTTTCATTCATTGGATTCTTATAGTAAACTTTGCTCATGTAGGATACGTTAGATTTTTATTTTTTAGTTGTTTAAGTTGCATTTTTTAGTTGTTTAGGTAGAAATAAAACAAAGATAATGCGGAATGAGCTACGGCTCTTCAATCTTTATTCATAAACGGAGATCAACTGATGTAATACAATCAAGAACATAATGTGTATTTAAATACTTATGGAAAACCCTAAAAGCTTTAACGTAGCTTTTGCATGCATGCAAAGCATGCTGTTGCATTTATTGAATGAACGTCAGGAATAGAAACTAATGTTAACTGAAGTAATTACTAATTCCAACACTCCCTCTTAATTACTACTGCTGACTACTGCAGCTTTTACAATGCCTACATTATTTCTATGAATTTCAAAAATATCTTTTGCCAATGGCTTTGTGAAGATGTCAGCCAATTGGTCAATCGATTTACAATGTTCAACACAAACTTTACCATTGTTCACAAGTTCTCTTATGAAGTGATATCTGGTATCAATGTGCTTGCTTTTCTGGTGAAAAACATGGTTCTTGGATAGAGCGATTGCTGAATTGTTGTCACAATAAACTGTGGTTGGTCCTTATTTCTGTTGAAGCCTTCTAAAACTCTGCATAACCAGACTGCTTGACATGTTGCTGATGTCGCTGCTACATACTCTGTTTTTGCCGATGAAAGTGTCACAATGGGCTGCTTCTTGGATGCCCATGAAATCACCCCTGATCCAAGATGAAAAACATGATCGGAAGTGCTCTTCTTGTCATCCAAACTTCCTGCAAAATCACTGTCAGTGAAACCTGTCAGAACATCATACTCAGTGCTTGAGTATAAAATTCCATAGCTTGAAGTCCCTGCAACATATCGTAAGATCCTTTTTCCAACTTGCCAATGCGAGTCTTTGGGAGACTCCATGAACCTTGAAATCAAGCTGACAGCAAACATAATATCAGGTCTTGTAGCTGTGAGGTACATGAGACTTCCTACAAGTCTCTTATACAATGTTGGATCTACATTGGGACTGCAATCTTCTTTGCTCAACTTAGTACTTGTTGCCACTGATGTAGGTGTTGTTTTGCAATTAAGCATTCTGAATCGCTTAAGAACTTCATTAGCATATTTATTTTGAGAGATAAATATACCATTTTCTGACTGTTCTACTTCTAGGCCAAGAAAGAACCTCATCAATCCAAGGTCTGTCATCTCGAACTCTTTCTCCATAGCTACCTTGAACTCATCTAATGAGAGGTCACCTGTAAAAATCATATCATCAACATACAAACAAACTATTAAAATCTGTCCTTGTTGATTTACCTTTGTGTAAAGTGTTGGTTCGCTGCTGCTTCTGCTAAAACCATTTTTGATCAGATAAGAATCAATTCTACTGTACCAAGCTCTTGGAGCTTGCTTGAGCCCATATAGAGATTTCTTCAACTTGTAAACTTTCTCTTCATGTTCTTTTATTTCATACCCATTTCGATGCTCCACATAAATTTCTTCTACAAGAATTCCATTTAAGAATGCCGACTTGACATCCATCTGATACACTTTCCACTTTTTTTGTGCTGCAATTGCTAGGACTGCTCTTACTGTGTCCAATCTTGCCACTGGTGCAAAAGTTTCTCCAAAATCAATTCCTCATTGTTGCGAGAAACCCTTTTCTACTAACCTTGCCTTGTACCTATCAATGCCACCTTTTTCATTGAGTTTGGTTTTATAAACCCACTTCACACCAATGGGTTTCTTATTCTTTGGTAGGTTAACTAGATCCCATGTATCATTTCTCTCAATGGAATCTATCTCTTCGTCCATAGCATTTATCCAATGCTCTTGTTTTATAGCCTCTTCCTAAAACACAGGTTCACTAGCAATAAAAACATAATTGGTATTTGCATCCAATTCATCATAAATATCTATCAATCTTCTAGTCTTTTTATTACTGTGATCAGATTCATTACCTGACTGCAGAATTGATGCTTCACCTTGAACTGAGTTTCTAGGTGTTCTTTCTGGAGTATTTGCTACTGGATCTTGTTGTCCAATCAGCTCCTCATTTTCTCCATCTTCTGGTTGTGGTATTGCAACTCCCATACCCTTGTCTATGGTTCCATTCCATGACTCTTCCTCCTTGAACAAAACATCTCTGTTGAGAATAACCTTTTTTGTAATAGGGTTATACAGCTTGTAGGCTTTAGTTTGTTCACCGTATCCAAGAAATATACATTTCTCACTCTTGTTGTCTAGCTTTTTTCTTAGCTGTTTTGGAACATGAGCATAAGCAACACAACCAAATACTCTGAAATGAGAAACATTACAAGTCATACCTGACCATGCTTTCTCTAGTACTCTGTTCTTCACAATTTTGGTGGGAGATCTGTTCATCACATGAACAACACAAGCCACTGCGTCTCCCCAAAATTCATGGGACACATTTCTTCCTTTCAGCATGCTCCTTGCCATATTCATGATGGTTCTGTTCTTGTGTTCTGCAATACCATTCTGCTGGGGAGTATATCTTGTAGTGAATTGCCTCTTGATTCCATGATGCTTGCCGTAATCATGAAATTCCTTTAATTCATACTCTCCCCCTCCATCAGATCTCAATACTTTGAGTTGATAACCACTCTGTTTTTCAACCAAAGCCCTAAATTCCTTGAACTTGCCAAAAGTTTCATCCTTCTGACAAAGGAAATACACCCATGTTTTTCTACTGAAATCATCAATAAATGTAAGGAAATAATAGCTTCCACCAATCGATTGAGTTTGCATTGGTCCAACCAGATCAGTATGAATAAGTTCTAAAGGTGCAAGTGCCCTTCGAGACATACCCTTAGGAAAGCTATCCCTATGCTGCTTTGCAATGATGCAACACTCACAACTGCTTTCTGGCTCCTTCATAGGGGGCAATCCCTTTACCATCTCTTTCTGCTGCAAAAACTTGAGACCACCAAAGTGAAGATGTCCATATCTAAAATGCCATAACCAATAATCATCCATGCAAGTGGCTTTTTTAGCAAAAGAGGTTACATTGTTGCCACAATTCGTGATTAGTGGATACATCATGTTCCTAGTCACTTGTATTTTGATCATCAAATGTCGATTTGGGTCATAAATTTCACAGTCTGATCCATCAAAGACAAGTTTGTACTTCTTTTCAGTGAGTTGCCCAATGCTAAGCAGATTATGCTTCAATCCTGGAGCATAATAGACATCTGAGATTGTCTTTTGTTGGCCTTGTTTGGTCAGAATGTTGACCACTCCTTTTCCAAGAACTGGAACCACCTCATCCGTGCCAACTTTGACCTCTGTCCTCACCGATTCATCTAGGTTTTCAATTAGACCTCTGTCACCTGTCATATGGTTACTGCAGCCACTATCTAAAAGCCAAAGTCCCTTTGGGATTTCGTGTGCAGCATGACATGTAAGAAATAACATATCATCTTTATCCTTAGAGGTATTAGTCACATTAGCATTATGATTTGCTTGATCAGCCTTTTTCTTTTTGCATTCATGAGCATAATGCCCAAATTTATTGCAATAATAACACTGAATATTAGATTTATCTAACCTTTTTTTGTCGTAGTTTCTGCCTTCATGGTTATGATGGTGATCTTGATCTCCATTGCCATTACTTTGGCCACTTCTGCCTCGTCCTCTTGATCCTACTCTGCCTCTTGAGAATGAGACATGTGTTTTGAAAGCATTCTCTTGAGAGGATTCTTCATTCCTGTTGAGTCTGGATTCGAATGAAAGTAAAGATCCAGTCAATTCGTCTATAGAGAGAGTACTTAGATCTTTTGCTTCTTCAATTGCTGAAACTTTCGACTCAAATTTGTGGGGTAGGGATCTCAGAACCCTTTCAACCACCCTTTGATCTCCAATCTTTTCACCATAGATATTTAGCTGATTAACAATTCCCATGACTTTGGTCATGAAAGAGTCTATAGAGTTTGATTCTTTCATCTTGAGATCTTAAAAGTCTCTTCTTAGGTTTTGGAGTGTTGCTGTTTGAACCTTACCAACACCTTGATAACTGGTCACCAAGGTATCCCATGCTGTTTTGGCATGTAAAGATGTTGATATCTTTGGAAATATGCTGTTATCCAAAGCATTCATCTTGAGATGCAGTGCCTTTGCATCCTTCTTCCTGTGTGCTCATAGGACATCCTTCTCTGTGTTTGAAAGAGCTTGAAAAGATGCATCATCTGCAAGTTCAGAATAGCCATACACGACATATTCCCATGCATCTTCTGACCTGAGATAAACCGTCATCCTCGTGGCCCAGACATCATAGTCCTTTTTCCCTGTAAGAGGAGAAATCTGAGATTGATTGCTGCTAGAAGCCATAGACGCTACGGTGTCTTTCACTGGCTCTATTCAAAATAATCTCCCTTCCTCTTTTTTTTTTTTTAATAATAATTCTCCCTTTTAAACAAGATTTGAAAAATATCTTCAAATATCTTCTTCTCTTGTAAAAAGAAAAAATTCTTACTCAATAATTGCGTGAAAGTAAAAAAACAATCACATGAAGTAAAAACCTTTTTGCACTTTGACCAAAAATTTCGTCTTGTTCCAATTACCGCTCTTTGTCCTAGGGAGAGGGGGCGGTGAAAACTCTTTTTTTTTACCTCATATCTCCCCAAACTACCGTGCTTTAGACTATATTGTGGGCACGATAGTTTCTAAAGTACCGCTCTGTGGACTATAGGGAGGGCGCGGTACTCCAAATTTTTATTTTTTTTTAATAATTTCTCCAAAAAAAAATTCTTCAAAAAACTTTCAAATTCTTCAAAGCTACGGCTTTGGCTTCTCCAGAAATTGATGCTACCAATTTGATCTTCTCCTATGCTCTGATAACAAACTGAAGGATGGAGGCAGAAATAAAACAAAGATAATGCAGAATGAGCTACGACTCTTCAATCTTTATTCATAAATGAAGATCAACTGATGTAATACAATAAAAAACGTAATGTGTATTTAAACACTTATGGAAAACCCTAAAAGCTTTAACCTAGTTTTTGCATGCATGCAAAGCATGCTGTTACATTTATTGACTGAACGTCAGGAATAGAAACTAATGTTAACTGAAGTAATTACTAATTCTAACAACAGGATAGGTTAGATTTTCATTTTTTAGTTGTTTAAGTTGCATTTTTACAACCTTTTGCATTGCGTTTTAGTGTTTTTTCATTCAAAAGTTACTGAATTGTATTTATGTAGTTGAACTTACTGTATTTAAGAACTTCAGAAAATTGAATTGCACGTCTCTTTTCGAGGAGAAAAATTTTATTAGCAGAAGCTCTGGGTTCACATACCCATCATGAACTACCGCGGATGAAATTTTTTTTTCCATTTACGAGTGGTCAATTCTTCCGGTATATAAATTCAATAACTACTCCATTTAGAGACAATGATTTTTGCCAGTAAAAATGAAATTTTGTCCACTGACTATCTATATTAATCATGTTATATAATAACAATTCTATCATTATTTGGAAAGAATAAAATCCTAAACACATTGTTCTTGAAGGTATAGGGCACAACCTAAACTTAAACAAACTTTGTATAAATGTATTTCTTGCTAAAATATAAGAACTGAAACATATGTTGAAGTTACTGAGTGTGTTAAATTAGGACATTCACCACCGTGAAATAGTTGGTAATTTTGATTTGATTTACAGACAGTAAATGTAAACAACATTTACAAGGTCAATATGAAGTAGATGTGCAGGATGTATAAACCAACATTCTTGAGAATGAATACATAAAACTAAAGACTTATATATTACCACTGTACAGAGTACAGAGAGATGAGTTTTACTTCAATCTTTCACAATTTTACAGAGCTTGGACTCTTCATACATTTCATGGGATGAGCTTCTCTTTCATTCACTCTTCTCCTTCTATCTTTGTGAATGATTTTAATTTATGAACTTTCATTATCACCAACTCGAGATCGCTTCACTTACACGCTACAAGGTTACATTAAAGACAAATAAATTTCTACCTAAGAAATTATGAGCCTACCAAGGCTACAAACTGATGACTGACTTCTAACATCTACTTTGCATTCATATCCATGTCTCCCCGTGAAGATTCTACTTTGCATTCATATCCATGTCTCCCCGTGAAGATTCATCAATCCTTAGGCATCCTAAATTCATTCAAAGAAATGTAAAATGACTCTCATTTAATTCAGTTGTTTCCATTTTCAATGCTAAACAACATGAATATTATCCGTAGCTGCATGCATGGATTCCATAACTTAGCATCAACGAGAAATGTCATATGGAAAGCATTCAAAATGTTTCAATAGAAAATTCGAAAGTGTGATGGCGCATGGGTAACTGCACGATCATCTAAAGAGCTTAATCATTGGAGCATAGGTGACTCAATACCTGTGAAGCCAGTGAAGCAAGAAAGACACATGAATCGGATTCAACATTCAATGCTACAGGTTTTCCCAAGTGTCATTTTCTCTAATCGCCAACACAGGCTTAGGTTTTAGAAAATCAATCGATTCCATTTTTTATACAATGCATCCCCGACCTCTGCATATACGAATGATAATCCTGCTGGGCCCTATACATGCCCTCATTCTGCTATCACCTTGTGAACTTTGGCTCAGGCTAGCCCCAGATATGAAGACATATATTACACACATCTTCAGTTAGTTGATTTTGTGGCTATCCACGGATGGCTATCGGAGAGTACAAGATGAACTAACGAGCAACCTAGGTCTGATTTTGAGTTTTGTTTATGAGTTTACGTCTATTGAGAGGCATCGTGGAGAATAATTAAATGTACAATGTGTCAACTCGGAGGCATCGATAAACTCGATAACATTGTCCCATGCGGCTTTGCAATAGAATTTGGCATCCCTCTTTCAAATGGCATGTGGTTGCATGCATGCCTTTGAAACCTCATGCCTTCCATGCTTCAATAGTGTGCATTTGATTGTTGTTGGTATGGTTTAGTGCTTGCTAGTGCATTTTATCTAGGGTTGTATTACATAAGCTATTTGGATGAATTGTTTTCGGAGCTATTTACCAAGAAGATAACTAATTGGCATACGTTTTTCCATTCCTAGATTATGGTTCCATATTTTGACTCAAACGGTGTCGCTTGGGGTGTATGTCAAACCACGTAAAAGGGGTCCTAGCACGTCCCACAAGTGTTATAAAAAAATTTAAATGTGTCATGAAATATCTCTTTAGGAAGAAGAAGGCAAATTAGTTTGGGAAGAGTGGATTGATGGTGCTCTACTTTTTAATGGATGTGCTCCTTTCCTTGAAGACATATATGGTTCCCTTGTTGAAACAGTTTTTATGTTTCCTTGTTTTGAAGGTTTTTTATGTATAGCAAATATGTACGCTACTCTTTCTTTGACTCCGATCCTTTGTTTATCTCGAGGGTTAGGTTTTTTGTATGCATCAGTATTTTTCGATGAAATGATTATTTATGGCCATGAAGAGAGTGTCTATGTAATCTCGAAAAGTATTTTTTGATTTTACATAATAGCAAAAGTACAATTTTTTTATCCTTGAACAAAATTCCGGGATGGACGATGGCTATTGGCCATCCCTATTTGCAAGTCTTCCCCTTGAAAAAATAAATATAAAATACTATTAAATAGGTTGTTACGAACTTATCTCCAACTATTCTCATATCTAATCTCAACAAGTTTTGAGATTTATTTGTTTCTTGATTTCTTTAATAACAAAAGGACAAACTTGATAGGTTAGCCACCGAGCGAGCTTAATTTATTTTACTCAGCGCCACATTTGAATTTATGAGTCTCCATTACTGAACATATCATAGTGATACATGATTCAACTTGGTTTCCTTTTGTTCACATCAAATTGCTTAATTCATGATCTTCATGACAATTTGAGAATAGAAAAATTTTAGTTGTAGTCTCGACTCCAGTGAGTTTAACAGTTTTACCTACATCCACTACAATTCTTTATATAAATGGCATGCCCATGAAGAGGATTCATTTGGTTGCTTGTTATTTTGTGAGTCTGAATAAAAATATTCTTCAGCTGTATTTATATCTACCTGAGTTACTATCTATTGATCATACCATAGAACGAGTTATTTTCTCTCTAATAATTTCTAAACATGTAATGTATTGATGAAGGGTGTCATATCACTTCAAGGAAATTACTCGAGGTAGCATGTCCTGTCAAGACTCAATACTCTGCTCACTCGTTAAGATTAGTCATGTCGTAATTTCCTTTATTGACCACAAAATTACTCACCTTCACGACTTACTATACACGCATTCATTTAACAAACCGGTTGTTCTTCAATTACTCATTCCATTTTCGTAGTAGGTGTTTCTTATAGGGAATAGCCCATGCTTCTCACTAATGCTAATAAGAAGTCTTTCCCCACTTCTATAAATACATTTCAGCAACACTAAATCATCCCACCAAAAAACAATAAATCCAAATGTCACAAATTAAAAAATTGAAAATAGGTGAATGTTATATAATATTGAATATCATTTCCTTAGGAGGAATGTGCAGGCAGATTCGAGAGTGCAGAGAGGGAGCTTAGAGGGAGCCATTTGTAATTGAAAATGATATTTTGAATAAAATATAAGGTTGCAGAGTTTGGGACAAGGTATGGTCATCCAAATATCTGAGTGTTTATACAATATTATAAAGCTTCAAGTCTAGATATTAGAAACCCGGATGCGGAATTCCATTTAATTTGAAGTAAAAATACTGGACAAATGGATGCATGGGTTCCAAGACAAGGTTTAAGCATACTTGGGGTTTTCCCCATTAGTTCCACCACATAAAGGGTTAGAAAGAATGAGTTTTTGAATTGGTATTGGTTAATTAAAAAGAAATGAAATGAAAACATGATTGGGTTCACCGCGCTAGATTCCTAAGCTGGTAGATGTCTATCTTCCCTCCAAATTTTTGTTTTCAGTGTGTTTGTTATTGAAACAATGTTTTTATGTAGATGTGATAATTATAGATTTATCAATTTATTTAGTGACATATATTTGATTGAAAATGTAATATTCTATTTAGCAATTTTTTTTTATGAAGTGTGATTAATTTATTATTGTCAAATGAAATGTGATTTTTTTAAAGCTTTTCTAGAAGTGCAACAGGAATATATACCCTTCAAATTGAAATTAAGGCACACCCTTGAAATTTGAACCCTAGTGTGGCTCCTTGGCACCGTGTTATATTATCCCGAAAAGAGTTATATTATCCCGAAAAGACCCGCAGTAAACCAGTGGTATTGCTTAGTGTTTTATATGGGGAACTGCGATAGGCAAAACTAGCAGTTATCTGTTATCATGGAATGATGGAGGTAATTATGAAGAAATTGGCACTCAAGCTAGAATTGGAACTTCTACTTTTGTTCATCTGAAAAAAAGTAGGAGATGTCTGGTAAATGGCACATGACAATCCATCATCTTCCTCTAAATTGGAGTCGGAAAACAACGCTAATGGGAGTGTTAACTAGGAGGTGACGATACCTTCTTCTGCTACTATATATATTTTGTACTTGACATGTTGTTCTAAAAATTCATTTTTGGTGCAGCGATGAGAAGGCAGTGTTGTTCGGTCTAGTTATGAGAAGGTTGGTGCAACAACATAATATCAATTATGCGATGGTGGTGATGAGAACGTTGTCGACGCAATGATGAGATGGCATTCAATAGAATGACATGGCAGTGAGCAGGCAGGCATGCAACAATGCAAAAGCATAATAGTAATATATTAAATCAATGCTCAATGAAAAAATCCAACATTCCGCCGCCGATACAAGAATGAAACCTTAATTATAGATGAACAAAAAAAACTTTGGATAGCACATTCACATAAAATCATGAATTGAAAAAACATTGATTAAAATGTTTGGAATTAGTGACAAACTAATTTGGGTATGAAGATTCACTGCGAACATTATTTAGTCTGTTGTAAGTCATTTAATGTCGCTACAACAAGTATGTTGATCATTGAATTTTAAGCTATTTAAGATCTTATTTAAGATCCAACAATCAACATGACTGCTGCTGCATTAAAGCTACATTAAATATCCTGCCGCAAACTGAATAGTGTTCTCCCTCCTCACTCATGACTCGCACCATGTATATGCAAAACAAAACCGGATTAGCAGGCGCCACTTACGCGAAGTAAAGAAAGCACGAGGATGACGTTATACTATCGACACGTCGGATTGTTACCATACTATACTTCTAGTTGTTGGATATGTAATTAGTTGTATATACCCGTGCACACTTCACAGCTTCCAGCACCGATCATTGACTTCTAGTTGATGTATCCGTGCACACTTAACAGGTTCCAGCACCGATCATTGACTTCTAGTTGATGTATCCGTGCACACTTAACAGGTTCCAGCACCGATCATTGACTTTTATCCCCACTTCATTTTCGGCATTTCCATTATTAAAGATCGGTAGGGATCTCAGGAGCAGATCAGGCTCGAGAGCTTCCATATGCATTTTCTTGAGGCCTGGGAGGAAATAATACATGAAGCCTATTCGCAGGGATTGCCCTTCACATGGCCAAAAGCGGCAGGTGGGCAGGTCGAAACCACTGGCCTTCGAATTGTTGTATCGTCGGGGTTTCGTCTAGGCGATTCAGAGGTTTCTTGGAAGTTATTTACGTTGAAGAATCCATAGAAATGGACGTGATTACAGGATCTAAGGTAGCTCGAATGTATTCTCTTTTCCTTCCTGCTTTGGTTTGTATTATTTGTGGTATGAGGGGTAAAATACAATAGACCAGACCATTAAATATAAGTAGGCATAGAGGGAAGGCCAGGCATTTTTTTTCTCTATTCATATTTCATAAAAAAAATTGCAAAGGTTGCTCGTGATATGAATATCTGGGCTCTATGGAAGTTTTGTAATTTTACATGTTATTATAATTGATATTATTTATATAAACTTGGCATCCGAAGCAGCTATTTTCTTCCACTCCTTGCGTTGAATTACTTCTTAATTCTGATGATACAAGACTGTATGAATTGAGTTATGTGTTTTTTCCTGAAATAAAGAGACATGTATTCTGGACCTTCGAAAACTTTTTGAAGAAATGCAATTATCTTCCATCTTTTCATATTAATGCACAATTGAAAGTATTTATTTATTTATTCTGGACCTTCTAAAACATTTTGAAGAAATGCAATTATCTTCCATCTTTTCATGTTAATGCACAATTGAAAGTATTTATTTATTTTCTGTATAAACAATCCAGACAAGTCCACCCAAAACACCTGTGGAATCCAAGTTGGAGAACCTGATCCCGAACCAACCCAAAGATCGAATCAGTGCCTCATGACAGAGGGCCAAGGGGGTTTCGACTGGGCTACCCGTCGAAGCTCCAGTTGAAAGTCTTTACATGATTTGGATGTTAAGAATTTGGAGAGTGTTTGCTCAGCTTTTTGGTACATGTAAATAAAAGTCATACCATATGAATATGCTGTTTCATTATTGCGAGTATGGTGAAAAGCATTAAACCAGGTGGAAATTGGAACCTCATACCTAGGATTCAATGGAAAAAAATGTCGGATTGTAATTCAAACCTTTGACGTTTGATTAAAAAATCATTGTCATGAAAATAAAGAGAGAAGCCAGTACTCCTTTGAGTTCCACCAAACTTGGCTCACAAGTAAGAACGAAGAAGCTACTCCTATCTATGAAACCGAACCTTACTAAGAAGTTAACAAGAAATATAATAAATAAATATGTAAAGCATGAAAAATTCAAAACTAATGTGAGATAACATATGTGAGATAATTGCTTTACCATTTCTCTTATATAAAGAATATTAATGAGGTAATTTATTAATTTATTATTACAGGATGTATGGGAGATTTAACTCTATTTTATAATAAATAAATGATATTTCACCAACAAAACTACACAAATCATAATTACATATTCCAATAATTCAAACCTTCCAAAAAAAAGAAAAAATCACTTTAAAAATAAAAATGAGGAATTAAAGAAAAAATGATAAGAATAAACAATGAACAAACATACAATACCAATGATATAATACTAAAGAAATGATAATGTTATGTAGGTTACCTAGAAGTGAGAACAACACAATTATTAATAAAATTATTAGCATTTTTTTATTTTACATAAAAGTTTTAAAAAAAACTATCATAATTTTTTGTAATAATATGTAATTTTTTTTATCTTAAATATTTTATAGATTAAGAAAAAAATCAATTCCTATAAATACTTAATTTATTAATATTTTAAAAATAATTCATTTTTATTTTTCAATAATCCTTTCCATATTTGAAATATGCTCTATGTTCATGGACCTCAATCGAGATGCAACCACAATTCAATGCAAACTCTATTGGAATGCCACTCTCTTATTCTAGACATGCCACAAATACAAAATAATATTTTGTATATTCATTTTATATAGATTCAAATTAAAAGTTTATTGTTAAATTGAACTTACTACCAGCATAGATTCATCTTAAACCCGTATCTTTCAAGCATCGAGAAGGATCCACTTAAGTTTTTATTTTATAAACGAACATCTATTTTTTAATTACTTTTTATAATATTTTATTTTATGAACCAACATGGATTTTCTTTTAAATACTTTCCATAATTTTTTATTTTATGAGCCGACATGAATTTTTTTAATTATTTTGTTACAAACGTTATTTTGTTATTTTGTTATTTTATTACAAACGTTACATCAGGTTATAACATCTCCCCCATAATGGGCTGTAAATCAAATTTATTAATAAAAAACACTCCAGTAATAAGAATCATAACTCCAATCCTACACACTAACATTAATATCTTTACAAATGCATATATACCTAAATACATTTTGAAATAAGGTAACAATTCTTAGGGCAATTTCGACATATCAATCATATATATAGTCTTTAAATACTCGAGTCATGTATAAAATCTTCCAATTAAAATAAAATTGAAGTTACAAAACACATAGTCAGAGTCTTATACATGCTTTCAATATTGCAACTAACTTCAATGTCATTAAGCGATTTTCATACCCATATATAACTTCAATATCATTAAGCTTTGCATACCCATATATTGGGAAAAAGCGAAAAAACAAAAACAAACGTCAATCTATCCCTCTTCAACATTCAACATATTAGACTAGAGAGGTGTTATTTGGAAATCATGGAGCCGAACGGTAAGGTTCCACACAGGGATATAACAAACGATGGAAGATTATAAAGCAACAACATGAGAAAAACAGAGAGAAACCGCTGTGTGTTACTTAATAAAGAACATAGCGAAAAAATTGCAGGGTAGGAATTTGTGAAAAATTCTCAGTAAAAAATGACAGTTTCAACACTAAATATAGACGTTTTACTGTTTTTTTTTAGTTTTTCTAATGTTTTATTGTTTTTTGGTCCGTGCTATTTTAGCCATTAGACGTTTTACTGTTTTTTTTAGTTTTTCCAATGTTTTATTGTTTTTTGGTCCGTGCTATTTTAGCCATCAAATTCCAGCCTGTGTAACTGTCAAAGTTTCATTACAACCGGCTGTCAGGTTAAAAGGGGAAAAATATAGGAAAGCAATAACATGAGAAAAACAAAGAAAGTGAAACGATTGTGTTGAATTGACGTAGCGGAAAAATCGCTTGTGGTCAGAGGTGACTGGTGCTCAGTGCTGAAAATCATAGCGTCAAAATCGCTGTTGGTTAGAGATTCAGAGGTCAAAGCGTCGCAAAAAAATCGCCCTTGGTCGTTGTGATTTGAGCAGACGTTGGAGAAGAAAGTCGTGGTACTGGTGGGTTTGATTTGGAGAAGAAAGCGTTGGATGTATTCTCCTCGATATTCACAAAGTACTTCTAAAATATTTGGAAAGAATTGATGTTACTTTTCATCTAAAATTATCTAGAAATTATATAAAATTTTTAAAAGTTTGATTTTTTTAAAGAAAATGTAGTCCAAAATTTTGCTTTGCACATTTTTAAAATTAATAAAATTTTATATTTTAAAAAACTAAATCTTTTTAAAAAAATATGGCCCAAAATTTTTGGTTGAAAATTTGAGAATTAATAAAATTTAAAATTTTAGAATAAATAAATGATATATTTAAGATGTTTGAGATTAATTTCATTTTTCAATTGAGTATTTTTATTTCTTTTTCTAATTCTCAACAAAATAATAGTAATGATATGTTGCCATTCATCTCGGCTATAACTAGCACATCTGCAAAAGTAGTGAAGATTGTTTATTTGACGAACTTACTTGACCTTCAATTCAGAAAGAAGTTTTGAAAGTATAAATTCATCTATTGATGTACCTGTGTATGTGCCTGTAAACTATCCACACCATAATAATTTGTGCCTGTAAACTGCCCACACCATAATAATTAGTGCGCGGAGGGAACTTATGAGTGATATTTAGAATCTACTACAATACAGAATAACCTTACATGTAAGAAATGGTGTAACCCGTAGAGGGATTTGAAGCTGGAGGAACTGCTTTGTGACAGAATACAAAATAAGTTGTGAATTATTTTGAATTTTTTTTTTACCATATCAGTATAAATTCTATAAATTTTGACAGTACACAAACAGAACTGTAATAAATTATAGAAGCAAACAAAATTGAAACAACATTTCATCTGAAAACTTTGAAGGTACAATGGGATAAGAAACCAATTACAACAATACTACAAACTGTGTTTCTCCAAGCAGAAAAGGCGCCTGTAACTCAGAACTCTGGGGCAAGAAAACATGGTATCGCCCTTTGAATTTATAGATGAATCGGGTCGTCTTATCACTGTTATTAGTGACTTGGATGACCAAAAGTATGAAATATGATTGATATTTAGAGGACATCTCCATTATCTCCTTCTTAGGTCGAATATTTGGCAGAGGAGATCAGACAAGCTACAATCTCGCTAGTGGACACAACACATCCAGAGGACACTGTCAAAACCTTTCTTATCTACACAGTTCGGAACCTGTGAAATGCTAGATAAGAAATTAAAACAAACCTGCTAACATCAAGGCCAGCGTGAAGAGCCAATCTCAACTTGTTCCCGCTGACGAGGACTGCTTTAGATCCAGGGCTCCTCAAATGCTGTAAAATATTGAGATTATTGTTCGCTTTTACGGCATAGTCGATAATGGAATCGAAACCCTTCAAGGCGTCTTCATAAGCCTAGTAATTTCTAGTGATCTGAAGTTTGTTGTAGAGATAGAAGGGCCTCCGCTCCATCATATCACTGACATCCTGCAACCTAATGCCCTTGCAATACATGAATTCGTCCATGTTCTATTTTTAAAAAGCAGGACTCTAGTACAAATCCCTTGCCCTGTTGGAAGGCTAATCCCTGCAAGGGATTCCAGGACACTTGATATTCCTGATGACTGATCACCAATAACAACAATAGTGGGCAGTCTGATGCCCTCGTTCACTACTTGTCCTACACTATTTAATAGAAAATTAACCTGCTAGTCCTGCGATCTGCTCGCTCCAACAATAATAGAGTAATTTGGATGTGCGAGTAACCAAACCAGAATGACCTGCTCGCCCTGCGATCTGTGAAGTGGCCGACTGCATGGTAAAAGACAGTCCCAGAATGTGCCTGTCCGATGGCAAATCGGTTTCTCTTCCCCAGTGCGTGGCAACATAGTCCTGCAATCTGCGAAGTGGCCGACTGCGTGGCAGAAGACAGTCCCAGAATGTGCCCTTCCGATGGCAAATCGGTTTCTCTTCCCAGTGCGTGGCAACATAGTGATTAGCAAAAAAACCCGTCAATTAGTAATAGACCTTTCAGTATGCTCTCTATTCACAACAAATTTCAGCCGTTCGATCTATGTGTTGGACGAATCTTTTTAAAGGTATATGCCATAATATTGAATCTCTGCCGCTCATCTCTAATCAGTGATTAAAAGGTCGCGGTAGCCTCCCACTACAATGAATTCTCATTGTAGCGCCTATCGGCGAATAAAATAATAAGATTCATTTTGGTTTTTTTGAGTTAATATAAATTTCAATGGTATAAGAAATGTTCTCGAAATTAGATCTAATATTTAAGTTGGGAATTTTAAATGCCCGAATTAAATATGCCATGAATAAAACTAAGGTATGTGATATGCCATGAATTAATCATAATTATCTTTGTTATATCACTATTTACAGACATCACATTGCTAGTACAAACATTTTGAGAATCTTGAACTAATTTTCAAGATTAAATGAGCTCTTTGCTAAAATAATGATATAATCATTGGCTGACCTGCTATAGTGCTAGATTAGTTCATGTACACTTTACTTGCTTTAAGAAATCATCTATTGTAATTATATTAATTTTGAAATGAGTAGGGGATAAAGTATATGAACTTTACTTAACTCTTAAATTATGATCAATATCTTTCGACCACCTCTGATGGCTTCTAAATTTGATAATTGTCCTCTTATACAACCTTATCAACTACAACTCATCTCAAAGGGGACTTAATATCTTCCATTATCTTCCAAATGTTATTTCAAGGAATATTATCATAAACCTTTTGGAAGTCTACAAAAACAACACATAATATTGGCTTTATTGTTCCAATGATCTTCAAATAAAGTTAAGATATAATTTAAAAATAGACATGTACTTTTAACTCTAGTATATTAACAACAATAAGTTTTCCCATTTTATGGATATGTTCATGAATTATGGGCTTTCTTCATTAAATCAAATTCTTCAATAATGCCAAATTAACTTTTAGATTCAATTTTTTCTACCACATGTGAGATACATGTAAGTATGCTGCACACAATTTCCCTTTCTGTCTTTTGTTCTTATTCCAGTACTGGAAATTGTATTATCTTTTCGGATGAATTTTCTTGTTCACTATAATACAAAATGGAGTATTATATAATATTCACATCTAAATTAGAAGACACAAACCTACTGCCAACCCAAGGAAACATCATCACTGCATTGTACACATTCATAGCTTTCTAATGAGCATTTGCTTGTAGCTCAATTTGATTAAATTTCATGTTGTAATTGCATCGATCTTCCTCCCATCTGTATTCTAGGTCATTCGAATATTAAAACCACGTCATGGTGTGAAAGAGCTCTTTGATGTTTATATGAAACTACACTTTCCCTTCGTAATTTGGTGATAAGGCTAACCTATGCACTTTTTCCTTCTCATCCATGATAATTTTAAGGTCCTTCAACTGCGCTTGTGCCAAGTCATTACCAAACCCATGTGGCATCATACCGAAGTGCCATGTCATCGCCATGTTGCCAAATAATTTACTTCCAACCAATCACTAGTACCACTTATCAGTCATTTGTTGAGTCATTATTGCCATTTGCCACTACGTCAATGTAGCACTAGCCAATGCTACTACCGATCATCCACTACCCCTATGTCCACCTCACTAGCGTAGTGTGAAGTCATGTGCAAGGGTAAGGTTTAGGAAGGAGAGTGAAGGTTTCCCCACCCTCCACCTTGAAGTAATATGGAATATAAAGACATAGGAAAGTGGAGGGGGAGTTAAGAAGGTGTAAAAATATGAGATAGGAAGATAATACGAAGGTGGTGCTTTCAATCATGGTGAAACAAGGCATTGGGTGAAGATTAGAGCATCAATCAATGAGTTGAAATACCTTTATTCTCCATCCCAAAAACAAGTGGAATGCATGGAAGTAAGGAAAAGAAAGAAAAATCAAATCGCAAAATTAGATGAAAAGAGAAATAAAGAATCTAGCATATACCAAAATAAAATAAAGTATAGAAGATGATGAATAGATTTTCCCTTTTAGCCTTTTCCCCAATGAGGATGGAGGATAAATGTAACTGAATAAACCAAATAAAATGTGAACAAATATCATATTTTCACTACATATTTAAGGAAAACTGTGAACATCACCGTAAAGGATAATCATTATCCCCACTTGTGAATTCTCCCACTTAATAGCATGAAAACTATTATATCAATATTTTCAAAAACTAACCTAGAAAATGATATTTTTTTTAAGTCATTTGTTTTGAGTGCCATTTATATAGAAATATTTTCCTCCCTCCCTTTAGAATATACTAAATACAAGTTTGAAATGAATTTAATAAAACACTCTTACATATCAAAACAACCTAGAAATTTTTTTTATGAAGATAGTTCTTGACTATGGGTGGTACAACTATGAAGTCGGGTGGGGCAATGTCTAAGCGTTCGATAAATATCTCGATCATCGCGAAGGTGCGTCGTTCGAGGTATTGCCGTTCGGGTCGTGAAGCTATTGAAGTCATATTCACCAACTTTATCTATTGGTTGCTACATGTATGAACCCAAGGTCCTATTCAAAGTCATAGACGTGTTACAGCTATTTAAAGTCATACCAAGACCTCAATCTTTTATGTGCCATTCAAACACAATTTTCTTTCATATTTTCTCCATAAACATAGACTTTATATTATTATATTGATAGATGTTAGAATTATATATTCGTGTAATTCTTTTTACTTTTAATTTGAGATGGAGATAGATGTCCGTTGATCCTAAATTGTAGAAGGATGAGAGAAGTATATATTTTTTGAATTGATTTAATGGTCATGGTTATATAACAAAGTGATTACAATTACACATGAAAAACAAGTAATATATTTAATTTATTAGTGACACTTATCTTATAACCTATTAATATTTATGGACCAAAAATTAAATAGCTATACTAATATAAATATATCACGATTCTATCTTCATGTCTGATTCTCTATTTTTCTCCGTTACTACTCTACGATTTCCTTGCAATTCACAAGAGGCATAAAACTTAGACTTTACATGGACGTATTTTCTCTGTTGTTGCCCTCTAATTTTCCTTTACCTTTCCTTACATGAAATCTGGACATATTTTATTTCTATATATACAAAGCCAGGGAACGAAAGAACTCGATAAGGAGAAATCATGTATAAGGGTGTTACTATGTTTGTCTGCTTTGTAATTGCATCCACGATATCGGCGGCCAATGCTGCAGCAACTGTTAGTTACTCACGACAGCATAGGTCAACCAAGTGGAGCGATCCCACATAGCATAGGTCAACTAAATAAGCTTAATCTTTTATTTTTGAGTACTAATAATATTTCTAGGAGTATTCCTCATAGTGTTAGTAGTTTGGTTTTATGGACATTCGATGTGTCTTATAACTCACTTAGTGGGACTTTTCCATTATCTTTGACCAATTGTACTATGTTAAAGTTATTGGATATGTCCTATAACTCACGTAGTGGGCCTCTTCCATCTTTGGCCAAGTGTACTATGTTAGAGTCATTGGATGTGTCCCATAACTCATTTAGTGGGGCTCTTCCATCATCTTTGGCCAATTGTACTATGTTACACCCATTGGATGTGGCTCATAACTCACTTAGTGGGGCTCTTCTGTCATCTTTGGCCAATTGTACTATATTAGTATAATTTCATATGTCCCATAACACATTTAGTGGAAATTTGGATATAGACTTACCACTTTCTTTGAGCTACTTCACTGCTCACTCCAATCACTTCTCTGGTATTCTTCTATCGTTTTTGGCTAATTGTACTCAACTTTAGCTATTGGATTTAAGGGAAAATATATTGCTAGGTGAGTTTCCTATGCACTTCACAAACTTTTCTGAGTTGAGAGTGCTAAGCATGGCATATAATAATCTCCATGGTGTTCTTCCGCAACAGATAAAAAATCTCACCAACTTGCAAGTGTTGGATTTATCCTATAATAAATTTAGTGGGAGAATACCATTTAATCTTGAAGGCCTCGGAAGTTTTAAAATCAATATATATTTTGCTAATGTATCTGATCATTATACACTTTATTATGAACTAATGATTGAGATGAAAGGAGGTGACTATAATTTGCCATATGTGTTGTTGACAAATACAATACTTGATTTGTCAAGCAATACTTTTATGGGAGAAATACCTGCGAGCATGGGTAGTCTAAGAAGTTTGCGATTGCTAAATTTATCTCGGAATCTATTGGATGGGGGAATACCCGTGTCTCTTAGAAACATATCTACTTTGGAGTAGTTGGACTTGGCCAAAAATAATTTGAGTGGATGCATTCCTCAAGAGCTCTCTCAATTATATTTTTCGGCATTTCTCAATGTTTCATCTAACAATCTTTGTAGGCCAATCCCAAGAGGCAAGCAATTTAACACATTCAATGAACCTTCAAAATTTCAGAGGAATAAATGCTTATGTGGAGATCCTTTGCAGCCATGCATGCATCAAAAGAGAAGTCCAGTGAGGGGTGATAATAGTAAGAGTGATGTTAAGGAAGGATGGTTGAGGCATGTGGATGAAAAGATGTCATTGATAGCATTGGGTGTGGGAATGTGTATCGGATTTGGAGGAATTGTTGCTATGTTCATCACATGGAAGCAAGCTAGAAATTGGGTAGTGCCCCCTAATTGAAGCTTCTTTTATGGAATGTACCAATTCTCTTATGCATAAAAAGCACCTAAACTTCTACATGATTACTCTAGAAAATAAGTTTGTTATATATATTGTATTTTTTTCCAAAATAAATTTTTTTGTCAAAAATATGATTTGTGATTATATTATATTTAAAGCAAAGATATATATATATATATATATAATTCAACACTAAAAGAATAAAAATATCACATAATAGGAAAAACACAAATTATAATTAAAATAATAAGAATAAAAATATCACATAATAGGAAAAACACAAATTATAATTAAAATAATAACCGGGAATATATATACAATTTTAAATTTTTGTCTTGAATTTATATCATGATTGCCATATGATGATTTGATACATATAATTCTATCTAACGCCACCTTAAATACAATACATACAACCTTTAATTTCACTATAAAACAACGATACAATGTTTGTTTTATAGGTTTTGTTGTATTTTTTATAGGTTTTGAAAAGAAGATAATATTTTCATCACTTTTGTATTAAAAAACTTACTGGTGGTTTTTTAAATATTATTAATTTCAATTTGGTCTAGAAACTTTATGTAATTTTTAATTTGAATATTTAATTTTTTATTTTAATTTGTTTTAAAAAAATTATTTTTTTTAAAATATTTTTTTTTATGAATAAAAAACTATTGATAGATATAAATAGCAGGTCATTTTAGTGAGATAAAAAAAATTATTTTAAAAATAAAAAATATACATACCCTCTCCATGCTTAATTTTTCATGAAAACCTAAGTTTCAAGCCAAGACAATAATGTTAGATAATTTTCAATTCAATTAATGCTACAAGTTATGCCGTTAATTTGTTTATTACTTATTTTGAAATAAATTCTTCATTTCCCAATCTTGATTCCAAATTACACCTTGATTGCACTTGCGGCGTTAATTTGTTTATTACTTATTTTGAAGTAAATTCTTCATTTCACAATCTTGATTCCAAATTAAGCCTTGATTGCACCGGTGGCATGCTTAGGTGATGGTGGTGTGTTTTCATGAATATGACAAAGATTTAATAATTAATTTAAAAACCTAAGTCTGATTTAAAGTTTCTTTTCACCTATAGTATGCATTTGTAGTGGAGGTCCAGTGAAATCCTACAATAATACAATTGATAGTAGATAGCAATTTGCAAGAGCACCTAACAAAAAAATAACATGACACTCTTACTTTCCACACACTGAGTAACATACATAGATGGAGAGAAAAAGATGGCATGCATACATAGACTTAAAGGGCTATGGGATGTTATAAAGGAAAATTGTAGGGGTGAAATTTAGCCTATGGGTTATTTTTCCACATTTTAAAAAAAAATATTCACCAATTTACCTTTTTTTCAAAGATGATCTTCACCAAAATTCTATGGGATCATTTTTTTACTCCGAAAAATGTCAAAATTATCCAAAAACTTTATAAATTCTTTAGAAATTTGAACATTTTTTTCAAAAGTCGCCAAATATTTTATGGTTGCAAATTTCAAAATTAGTAAGATTCGCTAATGTTTTTACACTTTGAGAAAATTATGGATCCTTAAAATTTTCCCTAATGTTGTATTCCATGCAAACAATTACATATAAAGTTCAATTCTATAAAGTTCAATTGCCACCTCTTGTGGCTTTGAAGTCATTTGTTATATATTGTCTTCATAAAGAAATGATAACTTTTAATGTACTGTTCTTTTTTAATCATAGTATCAAGATTCCAACTTTTTTATTTTTCTACAAACATGCCTAAAATAAGTATAGACTATTTTAAGATAAATGGCTTGGTTACCATAGAGAAGTTTTAAATGCAAAGAGAAGGTCCCCAGAAACATTATGAATAGTCTACTAACTTTGGTTTTTATTTTCTTTCATATGTTTGCATTGTATGACGTTAGAATAAATTACGGGCGGGTGCACAAAGATGGTCCCCAAATCCGTTGCAACGGGAACGCGCTAGCGGAAAAAAAAAAAAACGCATACGCACCTAAGATAGCGCGCACAGGCCGCAATGTTCGGTACCGAACCGAGGTGCTTGCTTGCGATAGTGGCGTGCACGCATCCCTGTTAAAAAATAAGAAAAACAGAGCAGAATGCCCCATTCTGCTATTTGGACCCGAGCACGACCTCCACTCCCACGTGCACATCAATTGAGATACCAAACGAGGACAAATCCACTCCAAAACCCCCCAAATTCACCCACAAACTCATCAACGCATCAATTGATAGGTAAATATCGGGTTTTTATTTTATTTTATTTATTCTTTGTGTCAATTTTTTGTTTTTTTTTGTTTATTTAATTGTTATAAATTTCCAAATTTTTAAAACAATGAACCAATTTTCAATTGCAGATTGTAAACTGAGACAATGAGTGAACAAGATGTTAACCCTGAGTCCGGTGGACCACAAGAAAACCCAAACCTTGGACCCAATGCCAAAGAAAACCATGAACAAAACCCAAATGCCGAACAAAATTTTGAACAAGATGACTTTAACCATTATGTAAATGAAATGAGAGTGCACACTCAGGATCTAAGAAACTCGGGGGAACCATCTCGATTGTCTCTTGCCATGTAAATTGAGAGCTCAATTGAATCCCTCATCCATGCACATCGTCAATTGACCAACATAACTGAATTTAGAGCTAGGATGCAGGAGTATTACTCCACGGGCATTTCCAAGGAAGCAATAAAAGATTTGAACATTGCAAAAGCCCAATTATATAGTATGTTCATTGATCCAAAAACAAACCAACCACCGAACACTAGAAAGCTATGTGTCTGCATGGATTGGTGTCATTATAAACCGTGGAGGGACAATTGGATGTAGAGGTGGTTCATGGTGTACGATAAACTTCCCTGCAATAACAGGGAGGTTCCACAATACTTCCTTCAGCAACTGTGGGCTGAGTTTTGCCTCGGTTTACATGTCAACTATTTTGACATAACCGAGTTCCAGGGCGTTGGGCGTGGCTCTGCCCAAGATCGACCTGCTGCCAGGAGGATCCTACTGAGAGGGCCACCAGCTCCTAGGTGCGACCCCAACCCCTCTCCCCAACCACCTCAGTTATCCCACAAGCTTGATCTGATCGAGGAGGCAATGAGGAATGTTGCATGTGAACTCCTCAGACACACCTCTTTTGTAGCAGTGACTATAGTGGATAGGTTGGGTGACCTTGATAGAGATCCAGGTGTTGGGCCTTCACGACAGGGCCAGGATAGACTTGTGACTGGCGGTAGCCATGCTGGGCATTCCAGTTCGACGGGGACAATGCCACATCTTTGTCCCCATTGTAGGCACACTTGCCCTGGCCCGATCAAGGGCTGTTATATGGATTAGGTCAGCAATTTTTTTAATGTGTTTTCAATCTTCACTTGATAACTTGTAAAGTATTTTTTTTTTACTTAAACTATTATTTCAATGTACAGTTATTCAGAGCTGAGACACCAACATGGCAGAACATAGGATCTCCCAACCTGGATGCAGCAATGGCAGCTGCAACTGAAATTGTGGCACCTCAGATGGAGGTATTTTCAGTACCTCACACAATATTATTTTTACTTATGTCATTTATATTACTTAAGTATTTATATTTATGGCATACACGTTTATAGTTCATACAATGTCTTTGAATATCTTGATTGCCTAAATAATGACTTGTTTAACATGTTCATAACATGCATGCATTTTGGTGTCCACAGGTGTTCCCTGACTACGGTGATCAACCATCCTTTCCAGGGATTGGCAGATCACCATATACACAGGTACAATGTGTAGTTAAAAGCACGCTTTTAATTTGAATTGTTACGACTTACTATGGTTTAATTTATTGTTTGTTTACTAAATTGTGATATTACAAATGTATATGTAGGTTCCACCAATAGCTGTGGTTCCCATTTTAGTCCTATGTTTCCACCCTCTCCCATGAGCCCCCCCCTCGCTTCCATCTAGACCCCTCCCTTCGTCCAACCCCTCCCTTCCATCCATCCCCCCCTCCCCGGACATACTCCCCCCTCCATCCATCCTCCCCACTCGTCCACACCCCCCCGTATATACATCCTCCCCAATTTATCAACACCCCCATGTCTATCCATCCTCCCCCACTCATCCATGCTCCCCCTTCCTTCCACCTTCCCCTCTTCGTCCACAACCTCCCTTTCATCCATCCTCCTCCCTCCATGCAAGACTTCCCTCCCATGCACCATCCCTCAACATCCCCCCTAGTCGTCTCCTCTATCGTACAACCAGCAGGGGTTCATCATCCATGACCTCCTCCTCGACCCCATACCACCATGTCTTCTCCCGCCATATCATCCCCACTTCCCATCACTATTGTGGAATCTACTCTTCTAGTATCCTCATCTGTATCTCCAGTGGTTGCACCTGTAGTGGCTACCACTACATCTGCGCCCCCCTCCCATGACTGCATCGGAGCTGGTTGTCCAGCCATCTGCTCCACATACTATCCGAGAAGCCCAGCCATGTCCATTGTCGAAGGTGTTCACGGTGAGAATCAAGCTAATTTATGAAAATATTTTGATTCATTAACAAAAATTAATTTAAGCAATTATTACTGTTCAATGAAATGATTGTTGTAAATGTTGTAGGCTAGAATTGCTGAGAGGCTCTGTAGATCTAGGACACCTGCCTCATGTTTCCCACTCGCATTAGAGGTGATTTATTTAAGTTTTGAATTCTACATTTGTTTTATAAATGTGGTAAATGTTGCAAATGCTTGAAAATGACGGTATCTTATATCATTTGTTCCAGATCCTGGAGAGACGATCTACTCCTAGACGGAGCAAGACCCAAGGCACCGGTAGCTCGAAGAGTAGGAAGATCGACTTTGGAGATGTGCTTGGGAGTGACGGGGGTGGTCACAATGCTTGACACACCATGTTATGTACATTAGCCATGATGTGGCACTTTTGTGCACCAGTTTCCATGTACTTTGTATATATGGCACGAGTTGCCATGTATTTTGGATCTACAGCATGAGTTGCCATTGTATGTACATTGGGAACCATGTTCCACTATTTGCTAAGAATTGTATATGTTTGGATGAGTTTTGTTGCCTTGATGTACATGGATTTTCAATTATGTGATCTATATCGATGTTGTCTAGGTTAGTATCTTGTTGTCTAATGTTGTTGTCTCATGTTTTGTGTATCATGGTGTGATGTTGTCTAAATTTGGTTTTTACTTCTATCCGTCCATGGCATGCCGTCTTAAGTTTTGGTACCAATGATGTCCAGGCATTCGTTGATAATGTGAATTAACCTGAAGCTTACCTAGATCTTAGAAGAGAAGTTGTATATCATAGTTCTGCTTGGTTTATCTTTCCACATGTAAAATCTTGTAATGGTACCTATGTTAAGAAAACATTATGAACATAGTCTAACTGAAACAAAATCATGTGTGAGAATTAATCTAAAAACAAACGGAATAAATGGATGGATAAATCACACCTCATGGCACATAAGATATATATTGGGAACTTGAGTACTAGGAAAAGAATACTTAAAAATAGAAAATGTCCATTGTTGTCAAAAGGTTAAAATGAGATCCAACATGATTTTTAATAGCTCTACTTAATGAGGTCCAAAATGTGCATACTCTACATAATGAAATGTCATCACTAGTATTTATATTGACCATTTTGTCCACTTAAGATCATGCAACAAATTAATAACCAAGTTATGGAATCATTTCTTAATCAATTGCCACCATACAAATAGGACAACCTTGAGCACAATGTATAGCTAGCTCATTAATTCTCACTCATGGATATAGCCATGTTGACTTAAACACATATAGTTGACATTACAATAAATGACTACTATGAGCTGTATTTGTGAGGCTATATCCACCTCAACACACCAACTTGTTACCCCAATACCCCAAATTATTTCGAATTCTGTCTGGAAGGGATTGAGGGGTATTAGGACATCCTAATTCATCTATTGGACACTGAAACACTTGTTAAAGACATTTAGGACTTGCATTACATCAATGGAGTCACACATACACCCTCATCAAGTTGCATGCATCCATTAGTGCGCCATCAACACTAGAACATGTAAGCATTACTACATGTTGGACTAAGCTTTACTAATATTATGATAATATTAGGTTTGCCATCCATTGAGAAGGTTTTCATAGGTGTGCATATCCACCATATAAAAATATTCATGGTACAACCAATTTCAAACCATTAGGTTTCTAAATTAGGCATCCGGTGCTAGGTACAACGATTTTCTAGTTGATGATGGACCCTTACTATATACTATGCATATATGTGTATAGTGATTTGGATTCAAATGTATGGACATGGATATAAATGTAGAATGAAAATGATTTAATTTTTATATGTATTATAATTTAGGGCTAGATCTTAGGCTACATAACAGGGTTTCATTGTGATTAGAATACAAACTAGGGTTTATGCTACCAACTAGGGTTTTTAGGCTAGGCTCTTGTGTTTCTAGGCTAGGATCCAAGCTCTAGGGTCACCATCTTAATGTTTAATTCCACTATCATGACATCATTCGCACCAATACCATGCCCACTACTACAATCACCATCAAGCCTCTCAATCCCACTTTGTACAGTCCCAATACTTCCAAGTTAAAATTTATAGGTTTTGTCATTAAAATCTTTTCACTTATCTATTCAGATAAACAAATCCACTTCCGTGAAAGATTTGTTGTAGCTTGGTATACATGCAAGTTCACATGCAATAATAGTTGAGAAATCCAAAACATCCTATACCTTGGAAAAACAACTTTATTAATCTTCTTTTGACTAAGGAAGGGGAGAACATCATAGTACAGTCTCAATAGCAATGTGTTTTTTAATGAATAGCCTCTATAAAGGGCATACTTTATTTATCTAGTCTTTAAAGCCAAGCCATTTGGAATAGAATGTCACAATTTCAATTACACCATTAATGCAACATGTTCAAATTGAAAGTTTTGTTTTGTTGCATTACATGTGGTCAAACATTAAATTCCACGAATTATTCTTTAGAAAAAAAATATTATTAAATGACATTTTTTTAAGTCTAACTTCATTGCTGAAGGGTTATTTTGTCACTAAAACATCATGTCAAGGGCAATGTAAAAATTCAAAATGTAAAAAAATATTAGTTTGAAGGGAGGAGATGAAATGGAATTCCAATGAGAAATGCCATTGCCAATAATTGAAATATTCACATGATCAATGCTCTGTGCATGTTGGCTTGCATGAGTATTTCATGTTGACCAACTTTTATCTACACATTGCTACAAATACGTTCCATCATCAACATCTCCATCATCATCATCTTCATCATCAACATCAGCATCATCATCATCTTCTCCATCATCATCAACATCTCCATCATCATCATCATCTTCTCCATCATCCTCATCAACATCTCCATCATCATCATCTTCTCCATCATCATCATCATCATCTTCATCACCATCACCATCATCATCAACGTATTCATCATCATCACCATCTTCATCATCATCACCATATTCATCATCATCACCATATTCATCATCATTGTTATCTCTAGGTTCCTTATCAACATCTCCATCATCATCACCATCACCATTTTCATCAACGTCTTCATCACCATCACCATCATCATCATCATCATCAACATCTTCATCATCATTTTCATCTCTAGGTTCCTCATCAACATCTCCATCATCATCATCTTCTCCGTCATCATCAACATCTACATCATCATCATCTTCTCCATCATCCTCATAAACATCTCCATCATCATCATCTTCTCCATCATCATCATCATCATCATCATCATCATCTTCATCACCATCACAATCGTCATCAACGTCTTCATCATCATCACCATCTTCATCATCATTGTCATCTCTAGGTTCCTCATCAACATCTCCATCATCATCATCTTATTCTTCATCATCATCATCATCTTCATCACCATCATCATCAACGTCTTCATCATAATCACCATCATCATCACCATCATCATCAACATCTTCATCATCATTGTCATCTCTAGGTTCCTCATCAACAACTCCATCATCATCATCTTCTTCATCATCATCATCATCATCTTCATCACCATCACCATCACCATCATCATCAACATCTTCATCATCATCACCATATTCATCATCATCAACATCTTCATCATCATTGTCATCTCTAGATTCCTCATCAACATCTCCGTCATCATCATCTTCTTCGTCATCATCATCATCATCTTCATCACCATCACCATCATCATCAACCTCTTCATCATCAGCACCATCTTCATCATCATCACCATCTTCATCATCATTGTCATCTCTAGGTTCCTCATCAACATCTCCATCATCATCATCTTATCCGTCATCATTATCATCATCTTCATCACCATCACCATCATCATCAATGTCTTCATCATCATCATCAACATCTTCATCATCATCATCATTTCTAGGTTCCTCATCAACATCTCTATCATCATCATCTTCTTCTTCATCATCATCATCATCACCATCAACATCACCATCACCACCATCACCATGAAAATCACCATCACCATCACCATCACCATAATCATCAACGTCTTCATCATCATCACCATCTTCATCATCATTTTCATCTCTAGGATCCTCATCAACATCTCCATCATCATCATCTTCTTCGTCATCATCATCATCATCATCTTTATCACCATGACCATGACCATCATCATCAACGTATTCGTCATCATCACCATCACCATAAGTGCCCAGTGGATGATTTTCCAAAGTTGACCCCTGTGTGCAAAAAGTGCACACTCCCTTACTGAGCAAAACCCTAGTTTCCAAAATGGACCTCCAAAATGACACCCAGGCCACAACACTAGAGGAGAGGGGAACCCCTAGCACTATCCCGACGTCCTGAATCCAACAGAGTCTACGGCTTGTCGATCGAAGCTTCAATCGTCATTCTATGGCTCGTTCCGTCTCGCATCAAAAAGACCTTTAGGGACACATACTAGATACCTGTTGGGGGCATAGAATTCTAATCGTGCAACAAAACTGGGTTTCGGGGAGTCCTGCAAGTGTGTTTGGGTGGGTTCCATCTAGGAACGCTATCCATAAGTGCCCGGTGGATGATATTCCAAAGTTGACCTCCGTGTGCAAAAATTGCACACTCCCTTATTGAGCAAAACCCTAGTTTCCAAAATGGACCTACAAAATGACACCCAGGCCATGGGACCGGAGGAGAGGGGCACCACTAGCACTATCCTGGCGTCCTAAATCCAACGGAGTCTACGGTTTGTCAATCAGAGCCACGATCGTCATTCTATGGCTCGTTCCATCTCGCATCCAAAAGGCCTTCAGGGACACATGTTGGATACCTCTCGGGGGCATAGAACTCCAACCGTGCAAGAAAATCGGGTTTCGGGAAGTCCTCCAAGTGTGTCTAGGAAGGTTTGGGCTGGGAATGCTAGCCATAAGTGCCTGGTGGATGATTTTGCAAATTTGACCCCTGTGTGCAAGAATTGCACACTCCCTTACTGAGCAAAACCTTAGTTTCGAAGATGGATTTACAAGATGATACTAGGGCCATGGGACTAGAGGAGAGGGGATCCCCTAGCACTATCCCAGTGTCATGAATCCAACGGAGTTGACCGTTTGTCGATCGGAGCCATGGTCGTCATTCTATGGCTCGTTCCATCTCGCATCCAAAAGGCCTTCAGGGACACCCGCTGGATACCTATCAGGGGCATAAAACACCAACCGGGTAAGAAAACCGAGTTCTGGGGAGTCCTGCAAGTGTGTCTGGGTAGGTTCCGACTAGGAACGCTAGCCATAAGTTCTCGGTGAATTATTTTGCAAATTTGACCCCCGTGTGCAAAAATTGCACACTCCCTTATTGAGCAAAACCCTAGTTTCCAAAATGGACCTCCAAAATGACACCCGAGCCACAGGACCAGAGGAGAGGGGCACCCCTAGCACTATCTCGGCATCATGAATCCAACGGAGTCAACGGTTTGTCAATCAGAGCCATGGTCGTAATTTTATGGCTTGTTCCGTCTCACATCGAAAAGGCCTTCAGGGACACCTTCTGGATACCTGTCTGGGGCATAGAACTCCAACTGTGCAACAAAACTAGGTTTCGGGGAGTCCCACAAGTGTGTCTAGGCAGGTTGCAGTTGGGAACGCTAGCCATAAGTTTTTGGTGGATGATTTTGCAAATTTGACTCCCATGTGCAAGAATTGCACACTCCCTTACTGAGCAAAACCCTAGTTTCGAAGATGGGCCTACAATATGACACTGGGACCACGAGACCGGAGGAGAGGGGCACTCCTATCACTATCTCGATGTTTTGAATCCAATGGAGTCGACGGTTTGTCGATCGGATCCACGGTCGTCATTCTATGGCTCGTTTCGTTACGCATCCAAAAGGCCTTTAGGGACACCTGCTGGATACCTGCCGGGGGCATAGAGCTCCAACCGTGCAACAAAACTAGGTTCCAGGGAGTCCTGCAAGTGTATCTAGGAAGGCTCCAGCTGGGAACGCTAGCCATAAGTTCCCGATGGATGATTTTGCAAATTTGACCCCTGTGTACAAAAATTGCACACTCCCTTACTAAGCAAAACCCTAGTTTCCAAAATGGACCTACAAGGTGACACCCGGGACACGGGTCCAGAGGAGAGGGGCACCCCTAGCACTATCCCAGTCTCCTGAATCCAACGGAGTCAACAGTTTGTCGATTGGAGGCACGGTTGTCATTCTATGGCTCGTTCCATCTTGCATCCAAAAATCCTTCAGGGACACCTGCTGGATACCTTTTGGGGGCATAGAACTCCAACCGTGCAACAAAATCATGTTCTGTGGAGTCCTACAACTGTGTCTAGATAGGTTTCGGTTGGGAACACTAGCCATAAGTTCCCGGTGGATGATTTTTCATATTTGACCCTCATGTGCAAAAATTGCACACTCCCTTACTGAGCAAAACCCTAGTTTCCAAAATCGACCTACAAAATGACATCCGGGCCACGGGACCGGAGGGGAGGGGCATCCCTAGCACTATCCTGGTGTCCTGAATCCAACGGAGTCGATGATTTGTTGATTGGAGCCAAGGTCATCATTCTATGGCTCGTTCCATCTCACATCCAAAAGGCCTTCAGGGACACCTGCTGGATACCTATTGAGGGCATAGAACTTGAACCGTGCAACAAAACCGGGTTTTGGGGAGTCCTGCAAGTGTGTCTAGGCAGGCTCCGGCTGGGAACGCTTGCCATATGTTCCCGGTGGATGATTTTGCAAATTTGACCCCCGTGTGCAAGAATTGCACACTCCCTTACTGAGCAAAACCCTAGTTTCCAAGATGTACGTAGAAGATGACAACGGGGCCACAGGACCAGAGGAAACGGGAACCCCTAGCACTATCCTGGCATCCTGAATCCAACGGAGTCTATGGTTTGTCGCTCGGAGCCATGGTCATCATTCTATGGCTCGTTTTGTCTCGCATCCAAAAGGCCTTCAGGGACACCTACTGGATACCTGCCGAGTGCATAGAACTCCAACCGTGCAAGAAAACTGGGTTCCAGAGAGTCCTGCAAGTGTGTCTGGGTAGGTTCCAGCTGGGAACACTTGCCATAAGTGCCCAGTGGATGATTTTCCAAAGTTGATCCCTGTGTACAAGAATTGCACACTCCCTTACTGAGCAAAATCCTAGTTTCCAAAATGGACCTACAAGGTGACACCCAGGCCACAGGACCAGAGGAGAGGGGTACCCTAGCATTATCCCGGCATCATGAATCAAATGGAGTCGACGGTTTGTCGATCGGAGCAACGGTTGTCATTCTATGGCTTGTTTTATACATTTTTCTCCAATATAACCACCTTCCCTGCACATAGAATCAATATTTTGTTTCTGAAATCCCTTCTCACTGTTAAAAGCTATCAAGGTCGTCGGAGTGCCTATGCCAGCAACATCTTCAGTTGTAATGACAAATTCCAACGAAGGTTCCACATGTGGTTCATAGTCATTATCCTCCACATTCTGCACCCAAAACAAAACACTAATCTTACCATGGAAACATAGAAAACATATAATATTATAATGACTACTAAAATTGTAACTCAATAATTACCTAAATCAACTCCATCAAAAAATGCACATACTTGGTGTATAATTCAGCAGATAATTGTTTAACTGCTTGATGTAAATCTTCTGTAAGTGGATTTTCTTTTTCCCAAACACAGAACTTGTCTTTCCTGATCTTTTCAATATGTTCTTTGGGGGTCGCCATAAATGTCACCAAACACAATCCACAGCAAAATCCTTTATCACCAAACACAATTCACAGTAGAATCCTGTTGGTAAAACCTGTCATTAAAAAAATAAAAATAAAAACCCAGTTCAGTATAAGCGGACATGAAGATAAAGAATAGAGTCACTTACAAGATGCAAGAGCCTCTGAACCACTTTTGGAAAATGAATGCTTACCAGATCATTTTCGGCCTCAAAGAATGGTACAGAAATCTCAATTACATGGTAAAACAATGAATTTCAAAGAACGATACTGAAATCTCTATTACATGGTAAAAGAAACATTTCCATTTCATGAGATAAATGAGATTTTCTTTATCTTTGATTAATAGGGTGCTTTGGTCTACACGCAGAGTTTGGAAAAGTGAAGAATATGAACAAGGCCTAACAATAAATTTGCTTAATTTTCAAATCAAACTAGAATTTGTATTGATGAAACCCTAAAGCTACTAGACATTTTCAAATTTCTACAGTCTACAATCTATGGTCTAGTGAATACTCTATTATTTGGCGTGCATAATTTTGTCAACCTCAACTCAATTTCCATGAACGAAATGATGAACAAGCAGTTATGCTATGCATCAGATGGATTTTGTTTGAGAACAATCAAACCCACGACCTCGAGAAACAACTCAGGTTTCTCCTCTGTTGTTACGGTTGGCCTTAAAATTCGTGAAAGGCCTAAGCTACTTTAGCACCCAAACTGTGGCTCCGTTCATGAATCCATCGATTCCAGTGGATCTGGAAAGCTGGGTTTCATCCAGGGGTCCCCCCACATCGTGCCTCGAAGACCCAGAAGCCGTGCCAATGAGCCATCTACGGAGCTAGGGTTTTGCTCAGTGAAGGCCTTTCGAATATTGCTCAAGGGGGTCATTTCTCATCCAGAGGCACCCAGGTATGCATGGCCACCGTGGACAAGTCCCGTATGGCCATGTGGACCTGTGGGAGCCGACGGAATCCAAGTTCACTCGTCGGTTTGGGTTCCGTGGCCCCAGAGCAAATCCTTACGGTGTCCCTGAATGGCCTCGGGGTGCTCAACTAGAATGACCATAGCACCCAAACTGTGGCTCCGTTCATGAATCCGTCAATTCTGGTGGGTCCGCCAGGTTTCAGCTAGGGGACCCCCCATAACATGCCTCGAAGACCTGGAAGCTGTGCCAATGAGCCATCTTCAGATCTAGGGTTTTGCTCAGTGGAGGCCTTTCGAATATTGCTCAAGGGGGTCATTTCTCGTCTGGAGGCCCCCGGGCATGCGTGGCCACCGTGGATAGGTCTCGTATGGCCACGTGGACCTGTGGCAACCGATGGAATCCAAGTCCGCTCACCGGTTTGGGTTCTCTGGCCCCGAAGCAAATCGTCAAGGTGTCCCTGAATGGCCCCGGGGTGCCCGACTAGAATGACTGTAGCACCCAAACTGTGGCTCCGTTCATGAATCTGTCGATTCTGGTGGGTCCGAAAAGCTGGGTTTCATCCAGGGGTCCCCCCACACCGTGCCTTGAAGACCCGGAAGCCGTTCCAATGAGCCATCTATGGATCTAGGGTTTTTCTCAGTGAAGGCCTTTCAAATATTGCTTAAGGGTCTCATTTCTCGTCCAGAGGCCCCCGGGAGTGCGTGGCCACCATGGACAGGTCCCGTATGGCCACATTCACCTGTCCACGGTGGCGACTCCTAAGCTTTGGAACATCATATATTTGACCATTGTATCCCTAGGTGTATCTTACAAATGCATCCCAGCATTAGTGTTGAGCAAAGAGCTCTGGAATTGCACTAGCATAATGCCCATGTAAAACTGTTGAGCCTAAGCTCTGAATAGCACTAGGGGTTACTTTACTTAAATAAGGTGTTGAGTTGAGGAAGGCTTTGAATAGCACCAGTAATCATACTTATTTTATTCTGACTAATTGACTCATTACTCATCTCATCAAGGATAGAGGAAACTAGCACGGAAAACGAGGTAATCCAACATGCAAGCGAAATCTAGAGCGACCTAACTTAGTCGACCAATCCAACCCTACCACTAGCCTTGTCAAAAGAGTTGACCCTAGTTTGTTTTAAGCATCAAGATATAATAAAATATTTGATTTAATCAAATTATTTAAGTTATAAAGAGTCTCACTTATGCACTAAAGTGGTATACATAAATATATATATGTATATAAAAGATATGATGTATATATGTAATTAGTTACAATATATATATATATATATATATATATATATATATATATATGAATAATAAGGTTACTTAGTAGATAAAGTAAAAGCATATATATATAAGATCCACTTAAATATAACCATTCCCTTTAATATAAATTAATTAAAATAAAATTAACTAATTAGTTCAAAAAGAACTAATTAAGATTTCTAAAACAAAACTGAAGTTTATTAAATAAACTTTTAAATTATATTCCAAAACTAAAGTTATAAATAAATAAATATTGGATTATATTTTCAAACTTAAAGTCACAACTTAAGTTAATAATAAAATATTATTATTAACTTAACTGCCATTTCAAAAGATTATCTATAAAAGTAAGGACAAAACTCATTGGAGGGCATCTATCCTTTTATCATTCTTTGATGGTAAGAAGAGAGAATTTTGTACCAAAGAATTGAAAGAGCAAAGTTATTCCAAGATTGGATTATCATCAACTATCTGCCCTAGGTCCTCTAGTTTTCCTATTGCATATTGGAGCCAACTCGGGGGGAATCGGATTAGAACCAGGAACGGTTCTGGTTCATGGTTGGGAGGAATGTGGCAGTTCCAAAGTCATTAGGTTACCATCCTATAGGTCATCTAAGCATAGTTGATTTCTTTAATTAGTGGTTGCAGTGTGCAGGTCTGTGCAAGGAGAGGGTCCCAGCTGCAAATCCAGGTACTAATTATTACTATGTTCTTAATATGTTACAAGTTGAAAGTTTAGAATTTCATTTTAGTTACTATAATTTTCTTTCTGGTTAATTCCCAGGCATTGGGAGCAAGGGCATATTGCATTGGCTCCCTGGGTTAAAATATTTATATTTCAAGTTTAAATTGCCGGTTAAATTTTTAAATCCTAGATAAGTTGAGATAATAAAGAATTTACAAGCATAATTCATTTAAAGGTTATAGCAGAATCACCTCTTGCAAAGAGATCAATTCACTTGTTTTCCCCAACCCTAGAATCCTAGTTTCCAACTTAGTTAAAATCAAACTCCATACTGTGTGAATCTCTTAAATCAAAATAATTTAAATATCAACTTATGATAGAGAGGCGTAGGGTCTTGTTCAAACCATTCTAAAAATCAACCCTTACCATGCCAAACGTTGAATTAGAATAATAATTTATGAACAAATATCTGATAGAGATTTCGTAGAGTCCCATTCACCCGAATTAATCAACACAACAAAGAAACTTTAAATTACATTGACCAAGTCTGAAGAACAAACCACCACGAATTTATTCTCCTAGGTCGCCTTACACAAGCTGTTACAGTTAGGGTACTTTTCCAGAACTTATATTCTCCCTTTAAAATTTCAAGACTCAGGATCGAGTCCTGTACACAACGCTTTTAAAAGCTACGAATAACATAAGGGACCACGCTACAGCGTGGATCACCACCCACTCAACATAAACATTAAACCCTAAAGAAAGGTATAAAATGAAGGCAATACTAATGCTAGGGATTTTCCCATACAAATCCACATAAGAATATTCAGAACAAGAAATTAAATCATAACCATTCTTCTCACACCCAAGGTAGAGATAACAACTTTACACAGTGATTTCTTTTCCTAGCCCAAACATAAAACACGATTTCTTTTCACAAGGGTTGTAATCACCTAAATTGCAACAGGGGAAGAATTCCACCGAAGCCTTGTTTCCATCTTAAATAAACAATACATTCCTTTCAACAATAAAATCATACAACAGAACCTAAGCACCATACGTAGAGGCAGAGAAAAACACACAAACCAGTTAGGGTTTTACCCTTTAAAAGAATTTAAACAACACTTCACACATCCATTCCACATAAAGATTCGATTTCCATATCAAAATGCCTAAATTAAAATAACGAGGGTAAAACTAAGAGTACAATAAATTATAAATGCAGATAGGAGCTTCACGCTCAGCCTTCACCCAACAAAGTAGTAAAAACCTAGGTTAAAACTTAAACATTCTGATAGCTGCACAAGATCGACGCTGCTCACCATAGCTTGAAAACATTTTACATTATACTCATAATCAACATACAGACCTTATATTAAATCAAAATGAATAGGAGCCAAGTTAGGGCCTCCTTTGTTTCCATTAACAAAAACGAAACTAGCTTATACATAAGTTGTGTCTGCCCACGAGAGCCCCAAACTGAAACATTAAATGGAAATTCCAAAACGCCGAAAACCACAATCATTTTTGTACAAGAGTCAAGTGAGGCCCTCCTCTAAACCCAAAAACGCCATACAAGCTACAACTTAAACAAAGTTATGGTTTATACATTACAAAGCGTTCTATAAAGCCTGGCCACGTTTCCACATACAAACTTAGCATGAAATTAAAAACCAGATAATGCGAATGGGTAAACCATTCCCATTTTCATACATACTGAGCAAACAAAACATGAAACCATTCATATGAGAGGAGGAAATGGCCACAGAGGACCAGGATTACCATGTCCATCATAAGCTAGGAAAACCCCATCACGCCCAACTCGAATTTCCAAACGCTGTGAACCCTGTCAAAAATCAAAACACAACCTTTAGTCATAACATACAGCAACTCGATTTGCAGAAACAAAATACTGTAGCAAACGGTGAAGGTGCAGGATTACCTTAGAAATTTCTGGCTACTTGGTCTTCCTCCAATGTCGCTTAAATGGAGCGTTGGCCTGAGCTATGCTCATGGCCAACATTGGTAATCATGGCCACTTTCATAAACCGAGAGGCTCAGTGCTCCCACCATCTGTGTAGTAAACCCTACAAACCTCACTCCCAATACAAAATGAAATGAACTACATCGAAGGACAAACTAGGCGCTTGAGCCTTACCCTACTCCAACTGGATAGCACACGATAGTTGCATTGAATGCCACCAACCCCCACTACTCCTTATATGTTTATGCACTTCCCATAGTTTAGAAGTGTCACTCACCTTCAATTGAATTGTCACCATGGCATGTTTCGCTTTTAATGGTTGACTATTCTCACAATAAACTTATACTTGGTTCACGTTCCAAACATTTACCAAAGTCCCTTTTTAATTATTACAACTTGGTATAGCTTTAGCTTAAGCACCTACATTAAAAAAGAGTAGAAATAAACCTTATCATTTAAGCTAAGTAAGCCAGGCCTGTGTCACCAAGTTCATTCTCTCAAGCTCATAGAAAGAACTACAAAATTACAATTCCACATTTATTGAAGCTAATCCAGTTTTCTAGTCTAAAGCATACATCGAGTGCGACATTAAGAATATAACTTATAAATTGAAGATGCCGATATAAAACCATTAGAGTTTAAGCATGCATACTTTTTAGGCTTTTCAACGAAACATAAATTATATCCTTTAAACTCAGTGTGGATCATTAGGACCACTGTCCAAAAACATTGCTTCCGCAGAAATACAATGAATCCATATACATTAAATAAACCAAGTAGAATAGAAGAACAAAACTTTACATCCACATTACTTTGTTAAGACATCTATTTATCTCCCAGTGCTGAAGTTAATTTACTACTTCATCGACCAAATCGACGACAATAGCCATATAGATTTTTTTTTAAATTTTACAGTTTTAGGGATATTACAAGTGGTACCAGAGCCCAGCTACAACACTAAGAGACCTATTGGGATCATTACAGAAAACATCCGCTGCAGATACATATACTTTGGAAAATGTACTTATGAATTTATTTATATATATATATATATAAACTAACAGAATTTTGTTCTTACAAATTGATTAAACATTGTAGGTACAAATACAACCTGAGTTATGAATACAGAAAAAGACAGCAGTATACATGGAAACTTGAATTCCCCACCACGAGAACAAGAGATCATGGTGGAATTACAGAGCTTCAGAGATGATAATATGCGGGAAATATGGGAACAACAAGCAATAAATGAAGCTCTACTTCAGAGCTTAACAGGGGCAAAACCCCATGGACAACCCACTTACTCAGCAAACACATCCAAAGAAAACAACTATCACACAAAAGGATCCATCAGTCCTAAAGAAGATAAGTATGAAGAACACATACCTTATTTCATGGAAGAATACTATAAGAGCTCTTCCAATGATGATGGTTCACTTTCCCCTTGCAAGAAAAGGAGGAAAAAGGATGACAGTTTGCAGAGAGAGTTTCAAAAAATTAAAGCCCCAACTTATGATGGAGAGATAAATATTGGGGAGAAAGCTGAGGAGTGGTTGTTAGGAATGAACAAGTATTTCAGAGTCCACAATTATTCCAGCGAAATGAAAGCACGGTTGACCATTTACAACTTAAATGGTAAAGCAACCAGGTGGTGTAGAGACTTGAAACATACAAAAGGGCATGAAGTAAAAGACATTAGCTGGAGTTCTTTCAGCAACTTGTTCCAAGACAAATACATGTCAAAATGATTCTTTGACAAAAAGATCAAAGAATTTAATGAACTAAAGATGGGCTCCCTAACTATGGAAGCCTTCATCAACCGATTTCTGGATCTACTACATTATATTCCATACGTAAAGGATGAAAAAGTCAATATACAACAGTTCCTAGGATGCCTACCTCCCAATTTTCCAGAGAAGATTGAGTTTGACGTGCCTAAAAATTTAGACGTGACTTTACACAAAGCTAGACTCTGTTATGAACATGGACGGCCAAGGAATGATAACATAAACAGAAACAAAGATAGATTTAGAACTTTTTTCAGACAACCGAAAACCAATTTTTAGACCACCACCTTACTGGAAACAAAACAATAGTTTCCCTCCCAACAGAGGTTTCAACCGAACTCATGCATGACCAAATGTTCCCACACCACATGCCAACAGACCAGCTTTTAACAAGGAAGCAAAAGCTACCCCTCCAACCATTACTCGCTGGAAATGCCAAGGGCCCCACTATTTCAGAGATTGTCCCAACAAGACGGATGGAGTCCTACACAACATACAAGAAAACCCAACAGTAGGGGACATGGAAAGAACACCAAGAATTTATGCCATACTTGACGGTTGACAAGCAGATCACTAGGCCACTATGGTCGAGATTGAGGGTAAGGTTTCAAACACAACTATTTCAGTTTTAATCGATCCTGGTGCATGCCGAAGCTATGTCTCCCCTACGATAGTCGACACTTGTAACTTAAACCGAGAGAAACATGAGAAACCATGGCTGGTACAACTAGCCACTGGCACCAAACGAAAAGTCCCTGAACTAGTTAAGGTTTGCGAGGTAGATTTAAACGGGTTCCCAACTAAGGTAGATTTAAATATCTTACCACTAGGTTTTTATGACGTACTTATTGGCATGGACTTGTTGGAGCAACATGATGCCCTACTCGACTACTTGAACAAGTCGATATTATGCACAGATAGCCAAGGGAATCAAGAAAGATTCAAGGCATACGTAAGAAGGTTTCGGTCAGGAAAATATCTGCCTTACAAGCAAATAAGTGCGTAAGGAAGGGTTGTAAACTCTTTGCAGTTAACATTCAGGCCATAGAAGCTAATAGGGAGTGAAAGATAGAAGAATTCCTAGTCCTTGTAGAATTCAAGGATGTGTTTCCCGAGGAAATACTAGGGCTACCACCCAAATGAGACCTAGAATTATCCATAGAACTAACACCCGGGTCAGTACAAGTTTCTAAAGCCCCTTACTGCATGATACCATTAGAATTGGTGGAGCTCAAGCTCCAGTTACAAGAGTTAATTGAGAAAGGATACATCTGACCAAGTGTGTCTCCTTGGGGAGCACCGATACTCTTTGTTAAGAAGAAGGATGGGACAATGCGGATGTGCATCGATTACCATCAACTCAACAAGTTGACCATCAAGAACCGTTACCCACTCCCTATAGAATTGATGACTTGTTTGATCAAGTCGGAGGAGCGAAGATCTTCTCGAAGATCGACCTAGGATCCAGATATCACCAAGTAAGAATCCGTGACGAAAACATCAGTAAGACTGCCTTTCGAACCCGATACGGTCATTACGAGTTTGTGGTAATGCATTTCGGATTGATGAATGCACCCACAAATTTTATGTGCATGATGAACAACATCTTTAGTCAATACCTAAAAAAGTTCGTACTAGTCTTCATTGACGACATTTTGATCTACTCCAAAAGTGAGGAAGAACATGAAGAACATCTCCGAAGAGTGTTATGACTATTACGAGAAATCAAATTTACACTAAGTTTAGCAAGTGTGATTTGTACAAACCACGGATACAATACCTAGGTCACATAATTTCTGAGAAGGGGATAGCAGTCAACCCCCAAAAGATTAAATCCATAGAGGAATGGCCTACACCCACTTGTGTGACCGACATAAGATCATTTTTAGGGTTAGATGGATACTACCGGAAGTTCATTGAGAACTTCTCGTGGATTGCTTATCCTATGACTGCCTTGCAAAAAAAGGTAAACAAGTTCCTTTGGACAACCAAGTGTGAAGAAAGCTTCCAGAAACTAAAACAACTTTTGATGAGCGCACCTATTTTATGGATTGTTGATCCCAATGGGGACTTCGTTTTTTGCACAGATACAAGAAAAGAAGGACTCGGTGGATTCCTTATGTAGAATGACTTCACCATCTGCTATGAGTCACGAAAGTTGAAGGAGCATGAACATAACTACCCCACGCATGATCTTGAACTAGCCACCATCATCCACGCCTTAAAGATGTGAAGGCAATACCTTATGGGAAAGAATTTCTTGTTGAAGACGGATAACATGAGTTTGAAGTACTTATTTGACCAACTGGACCTAAATCCTAGGTGGTTAGCCTTCCTTAGCGAGTACCATTTTGAGCTAAAACACATAAAAGGAAAGGAGAACAAGATCGCTGATGCTTTAAGTCGATGGGCTCATATGTTATATGAGGTGATACTAAGTCAAACTGACTCAAAATTGCACGACAGGATTTGAATGGCATGTAGGAATCACCAATTTTTTGTCGAGATCCTTAAAAAGATTAAGGAGGATAGGTTATTCCAACAACAAAAGGAATATAAGATAGACGAGTCAGTACTACTATGGTCGAAGAAGAGACTTTATGTTCCGGAGAGCGGAAACATTAGACCTAACATCCTCATAGAGTTCCATCAAAAACCATACTTAGGACATCTAGGATATCAAAAGATGATATTGGCAGTAAATACACACTTTTTCTTGCCTAAGTTGAAAGCCGACATAGCACTATTCATCGCCAAATGCCAAGAGTGCCAACTGGTCAAGGCAAAACACCAGCATCCTTCCAGACTACTACAACTGCTACCCATTCCAGAGTGGAAGTGTTAGGTCATCAGTATGGACTTCATTACTGGATTACCGAAGAGCAAGAGAGGGAATGACTCCATCTTTGTAGTGGTCGACAAGTTATCCAAAGCAACACACTTCGTACCTGTAAAATCAACGTACAAAGTTGTCCACATTGCGGACATCTTCCTAAAAGAGATCTTTCGATTGCATGGGATACCCAAGGAAATCATTTCAGATAGAGACATGAAGTTCACCAGTAACTTCTGGAGGTCCTTGTTCTATGGACTAGAGACACAGTTAAAACTTCAGTACTTCTTATCACCCGCAGACTGATGGACAGACGGAACGAGTCAAACAGATCCTAGAGGATATGCTTAGAATGTATGTTATGAACAACCCCACAAAGTGGGAGGATTATTTACACCTCATTGAGTTTGCATACAACAACGGGTACCAAACCTCTGCCAAGATGAGTCCCTTCGAGGTACTCTATGGCAAAAAGTGTAGGACACCGGTGACATGGGATAGTCTGGTAGACAGACTCATGCTGGGTCTGGATTTACTGAACGACTTGGAGCAGCTAGTTACCAAAGTACAACAAAAGTTAAAAGAGGCACAAGACCGCCATAAGATTTATGCGGATAAGAAGAGGAAAGACAAATATTACCAAGTCAGTGAACATGTCTTCTTAAAAGTGAAGGCAAAGAGAAGCTCTTTGAGCTTGGGGCGATGCAGAAAGTTAGCACCCAGATTTTGTGGACCCTTTGAGATACTCGCCAAGAAAGGGCCAGTATCATATGTGTTATCTTTACCATCTCATATAAAAGTTCATAATGTTTTTCATGCATCTCTATTAAAGAAATATGTTTATGATACTAAGAAGATGATTGATTGGTCCTTATTACAGGTAGAACCCGAGGGGGAATTCATGCCCAAACCCCTCCACATTCTTGACAAGAGGGAGCTGCAGCTTAGGAGATGAACAATCATTCAATTGAAAGTGCAATGGAGGCCCTTCAGACCAGATGAGACTACTTGGGAAAATGAAACCACCATGAATAAGGCTTACCCCGCCTTGTTTCATGACTTCATTTCTAGTCCCTAAAACACCGAGACGGTGTTGTTCTAAGCGGGGAGGGATGTAATATCCCGAATTTTGTTGTTATTATTGATGGTATATATTGGGCGTAAGCCCCAATGCATATGATTTATTTTGGTATACTAGGCGTAAGCCCCAATGCACATGTCTTACTTTTATTATATATGTTGGGAGTAAGCCCCGATGCACATGACATATCTTAGTTATAGAGATACATATTTAGGAATGGACCCTAACAGATGTAGGTTATGGTTATTGCACCGAGAGGCGCTCTACAGCCCAGCATGAGGGAGATCTTGTAACATGTGAGTGTTTGTCGAGTTTGTCGAGTAACAAAATAATACAAAGTAAAAAGTAATAAATATTATGTCGGCCATAAACAAAAAATAATAATACAAAGTAAAAAGTAAATATGAGACTTGAACTGGAGACTTTAGAGCTTAGGATTAGGTCATAAATATTATGTTGGTCATAAACAAAAAAGAATAATACAAAGTAAAAAGTAAATATGAGACTTAAAATAGAGCCTTTACTTTTTACCTTTAATACAAAGTAAAAAGTAAATATGAGATTTTAGAGTGTTTGTCGAGTAACAAAATAATACAAAGTAAAAAGTAATAAATATTATGTCGGACATAAACAAAAAAGAATAATACAAAGTAAAAAGTAAATATGAGACTTAAACTAGAGACTTTAGTGCTTAGGATTAGGTGGCTCATGTATTGCACTCAAGGAGCTATTCAAGCAGAGGTTTGCACCTCGGGAGATTTGATCCCTCTCGGCGCTTGATAGAACCTAGGATTGGATCCATGCTGGTATAATGGGCATAAATCCCCAATGTATTTGATTGATGTTTTATTATGAGATTGGGTACAAAACCCTAATATACTGAGATGATCTTTTGTTACATACTGTGCAGAGTTATGATATGCATGATTGACTTTTATGATGTGTTGAACGTGGACTCTGGAGCACATGGATGACCTATGTACTGGGCATAAGCCCCGATGTACATAGAGGTATTTTATTATGTACTGGGCATAAGCCCCAATGTACATAGAGTGTTGGGCACACGTTGAGCATAAGCCCTGGAGCACTCAAAAACTTGATGTTGAGCATAATCTCTGGAGCATCGAATCTTCGGCCATTGTATCCCTAGATGTATCTTACAACTACATCCTAGCATTAGTCTTCAGCAAAGAGCTCTAGAATTGCACTAGCATAACGCCCATGTAAAAGTGTTGAGCCTAAGCTCTGAATAGCACTAGGGGTTACTTTACTTAAAGAAGGTGTTGAGTTGAGGAAGGATCTGAATAGCACTAGTCATCATACTTATTTTATTCTGAATAATTGATTCATTAGCCATCTCATCAAGGACAGAGGAAACTACCATGGAAAACGAGGTAATCCAACAGGCAAGCGGAATCTAGAGCTACCTAACCTAGTCGACTAATCCAACCCTACCAGTAGCATTGTCAAAAGAGTTGACCCTAGTTTGTTTTAAGCATCAAGATATAATAAACTATTTGATTTAATCAAATTATTTAAGTTCTAAAGAGTCTCACTTATGCACTAAAGTGGTATACATAAATCTATATGTGTATATAAAAGATATGATGTATATAAGTAATTAGTTACAAAATATATATATATATATATATATATATATACACATGAATAATAAGGTTACTTAGTAGATAAAGTAAAAGCATATATATATAAGATCCACTTAAGTATAACCATGCCCTTTAATATAAATTAATTAAAATAAAATTAACTAATTAGTTCAAAAAGAATTAATGAAGATTTCTAAAACAAAACTGAAGTTTATTAAATAAACTTTTAAATTATATTTCAAAAGTAAAGTTATATATAAATAAATATTGGATTATATTTTCAAACTTAAAGTCAAAACTTAAGTTAATAATAAAATATTATTATTAACTTAACTGCCATTTCAAAAGACTATCTATAAAAGAAAGGAAAAAACTCATTGGAGGGCATCTATCTTTTTATCATTCTTTGATGCTAAGAAGAGAGAATTTTGTCCCACCGAATTGAAAGAGGAAAGTTATTCCAAGACTGGATTATCATCAGCTGTCTGCCCTAGGTCCTCTAGTTTTCTTATTGCATGTTGGAGCTAGCTCGGGGGGAATTAGATTAGAACCAGGAACGGTTCCGGTTCATGGTTGGGAGGAACATGGTAGTTCCAAAGTTACTGGGTTACCATCCTACAGGTCATCTAAGCATAGTTGTTTTCTTTAATTAGTGGTTGTAGTGTGCAGGTATGTGCAAGGAGAGGGTCCGAGCTCCAAATCCAAGTATGAATTATTACTATGTTCTTAATATGTTACAAGTTGAAAGTTTAGAATTTCATTTCAGTTATTGTAATTTTCTTTCTGGTTAATTCCCAGGCATTGGGAGCAAGTGCATATTGCATTGGCTCCCTGGGTTAAAATATTTATATTTCAAGTTTAAATTTTCGGTTAAATTTTTAAATCCTAGCTAAGCTGAGATAATAAATAATTTACAAGCATAATTCATTTAAAGGTTACAACATAATCACCTCTTGCAAAGAGATCGATTCACCTATTTTCCACAAGCCTAGAATCCTAGTTTCCAACATAGTTAAAATCAAACTACATATTGTGTAAATCTCTTAACTCAAAATAATTTAAATATCAACTTATGATAGAGAGGCGTAGGGTCTTGTTCAAACCATTCTAAAAATCAACCCTTACTGTGCCAAACGTTGAATTAGAATAATAATTTATTAACAAATATTTGACAGAGATTTCTTGGAGTCCCATTCACCCAAATTAATCAACACAACATAGAAACTTTAAATTACATTGACCAAGTCTGAAGAAAAAAACACCACGAATTTATTCTCCTAGGTCGCCTTACACAGGCTGTTACAGTTAGGGTTCTTTTCCAGAACTTATATTCTCCCTTTAAAATTTCAAGACTCAGGATCACGTCCTGTACACAGTGCTTTTAAAATGTATGAATCACATAAGGGACCACGCTACAGTGTGGATCGCCACCCACTCAACATAAACATTAAACCCTAAAGAAAGGTATAAAACGAAGGCGATACTAATGCTAGGGATTTGACCATAAAAATACACATAAGAATATTCCGAACAAGAAATTAAATCATAACCATTCTTCTCACAGCCAAGGCAGAGATAACAATTTTACACGGTAATTTCTTTTCCCAGCCCAAACATAAAATACGATTTCTTTTCACAGGGGCTGTAATCACCTAAGTCACAATAGGGGCAGAATTCCATCAAAGCCTTGTTTCCGGCTTAAATAAATAATACATTCCTTTCAACAATAAAATCATACAGCATAACCTAATCACCATACGTAGAGGCATAGCAAAATGCACAAACCAATTAGGGTTTTTCCCATTAAAAAATTTAAACAACACTTCACACATTCATTTAACATAAAGAATCGATTTCCAAATCAAAACACCTAAATTAAAATAACGGGGGTAAAAGTGAGAATACAATAAATTATAAACGCAGACGGGAGCTTCATGCTCAGTCTTCACCCAACGAAGTAGTAAATACCTAGGTTAAAACTTAAACATTATGATAGCTACAAAAGATCGACGCTACTCACCATAGCTTGAAAACATTTTACATTATACTCACAATCAACAGACATACCTTATATTAAAACGAAATGAATAGGATCCAAGTTAGGGCCTCCCTTGTTTCCATTAACAAAAACGAAACTAGCTTATACATAAGTTGTGTCTGCCCACGAGAGCCCCACATTGAAACATTAAATGAAAATTCCCGAACGCCGAAAACCATAATTGTTTTTGTACAGGTATCAAGTGAGGCCCTTCTCTAAACCCAAAAACTCCATATAGGCTACAACTTAAAAAAAGTTATGGTTTATACATTACAGAGCGTGCCATAAAGCCTCGCCACATTTCCACATCCAAACTTAGCATCACATTAAAACCTAGATAATGCGAATGGGTAAACCGTTCCAATTTTCTTACATACTGAGCAAACAAAATAGGCAACCATTCGCATGAGAGGAGGAAATGGCCACAGAGCACCAGGCTTACCATGGCCATCATAAGCTACGAAAACCCCATCACACCCAGCTGGACTTTCCAAATGTTGTGAACCTTGTCAAAAATAAAAACACAGCCTTTAGTCATAACATACAACAACTCGATTTACAGAAACAAAATACTGTAGCAAACAGTGAAGGTGCAGGATTACCTTAGAAATTTCTGGCTACTTGCTCTTCCTCCAATGTCTCTTAAATGGAGCGTTGTCCTGAGCTATGCTCATGGCCAACACTGGTAATCATGGCCACTTTCATAAACCGAGAGGCTAAGCGCTCCCACCATTCGTGTAGTAAACCCTACAGAGCTCACTCCCAATACAAAACGAAATGAACTACAGTGAAAGACAAACTAGGCGCTTGAGCCTTTCCCTACTCCAGCTGGATAACACACGATAGCTACATTCAATGCCACCAACCCCCCACTACTCATTAGATGTTTATCCACTTCCCATAGTTTAGAAGTGTCACTCATCTTCAATCGAATTGTCACCATGGCATGTTTCGCTATTAATGGTTGACTATTATCACAATAAACTTATACTTGGTTCACATTCCAAACGTTTACCAAAGTCCCGTTTTAATTATTACAAGTTGGTATAGATTTATCTTAAGCACCTACATTATACAAGAGTACAAATAAACCTTAGCATTTAAGCTAAGTAAGCCAGGCCTATGTCAACAAGTTCATCCTCTCAAGCTCATAGAAAGAACTACAAAATTACAGTTCGACATTTATTGAAGCTAATCCAGTTTTCTAGTCTAAAGCATACATCAAGTGCGACATTAAGACTATAACTTATAAATTGAAGATGCCGATATAAAACCATTAGAGTTTAAGCATGAATACTTTTTAGGCTTTTCAACGAAATAGAAATTATATCCTTTAAACTCAATGTGGATTAGTATGACCACTATCCAAAAACATCGCTTCCAGAGAAATATAATGAATCCACATACATTAAATAAACCAAGCATAATAGAAGAACACAACTTTACATCCACATTACTTTGTTAAGACATCTATTTATCTCCCAGTGTTGAAGTTAATTTACTAATTCATCGACCAAATTGACGACAATAACCATACATAATTTTTTTAAATTTTACAGTTTTAGGGGCATTACCACCGGCTTTGGATCATGTTCTCTTTCCTATTTATTAACATATTTTGGAGACCAAACAAATCACAATTAGGGAAGTGTGATCCAAAAGGATTCGTCAAAATGAAATTGGCTAAGAATCCTTTAAAGTGCTTTATCAAATAAAATCATATTGTTTTTGCTATTTAAATTTTATTATTTATCTCGTGCCTTGATATTTAAGAGGTGAAGGATGTCTATAGGGAGTTCAAAAATGCATCATGAAATAGTTGAGATAGGTTGGAAATGTTATTTCAAGCACTCAAATAAAAATGAAAGGACAAGGAAGGTTTATGACATATACACAAGAAATGTAAGGGATACACACAATGTGGAACCTAGAAGGCTCATAATAGACCTACACGATTAGCTATCATTTGCATTAAGTTTCTAGAATCAAATTTACCATTTTTTACCTTATAAGATTTGTTAATTAAAAAGAAACAAATTCCATGTCGAGGAGCCAACAACTCAATTAGTAGGGAAGTTTCTAAGTCTCCCACTAAGATTCAAATCCCCAATAAGACATGGGAACTAAAACTCAAATCTCCAATAAGACGTGGGCCCATTGTGATAAGAGATAATGACATAAAAAAACTAATCTAAACCTAAAATGCCCAAATAAATTTAACTTAAAAAGGAAACTCCATAACATTTTAAAATCTCCTTTCATATGTAAAATTTGTAAAATATTATTTATAAGTCGGAGTTTTAAATTTCAATTCCATGATTGTTAGAGAGGTATTTAAATGTTTTAAAAAATGCTATATGACATGTAGAGATCCAAAACTCTCCTTAAAAAGTATTTTGATTATAACTAAATATCCGAAACCAACCATTTTATGATATTTTAAAATCTTAATTATACTTAAAAAAAAAACCAACCATTTTGATGCGGGAGCATCGGGGCCCAGGAAAATCAGTTGAAGTTGATCAACATAAGGGAGCCGACCAGAGGAACTGCTGACGACCACTGGTGCATGAAGCAGATTGATTCATCGAATTCAATAAGTCAAGCAGAAGCTGTCGAAGCATTCGACAGGAGTGAAGAAGTCGAGAGTCGACATGTCAATGCCGACAGATGACAGTCGATAGGCGACAAGTTGCCGTAGAGTCGTAGGAAGGTCGTCATGTCGTCGAACCACGACATCAACAGATTGGGAATGAGCCAAGCGAGGAGGAAGGGGTGGAATGGAAAATCTTGAAGTGCAGAGTCGAAGCTGATAAAGGATAGTATGGCCGACGTGATGGTTTACTGTAGCATGTCAGAGGAAGCGTAGAAGTCAAGGAGAGTACTTGCCAATAGTTCAGAGTTGCTGAGGAAGTTAATAACAATTATTGAAGGTGGGTGAAGATATGAGGAATGTCGTCACAGGAAGAGGCTATGCAGCACGGTCGGGCGCTGACAGCTGCAGGTCTACAGGATCATGGAAGGATCGGCTGACAGGAGAATGCGTGTCTTAGGGATCGCAATGGTCTCAGGAACAACAGCAGCGAGGTAGAAGACCAGGGACTTGGAATTTTGGAGGACAGTTCCATTTTTTTGGAGTGGTAGAGTAGAGTTCGGGGAGAAGTTCTGTAGATTGACAGAGAATAGTCACACAATTTTTGAATACAGAGAAGATTGAGCCATAGCTTAGAGTTCTGCAATGAACCAGGAGAGGGTGAGGTCGACACATTGAGAGAGCACACCACAGTTACTTATGTATTGTAACAGCTGAGGCCGAAAGATAGTTAGTTATTTGTATTTACAGTTATTCCACATTGTAACCGATTGGTAGAAGTAATATAAGCCACTTCTGGCATCCTGCTTTACATCTTGTGTTGTGTGAGCATTGTGGTGGTGTCGTGTGTATTGTTAAGCAAGAACCTTGTTGCGAGGAGGTGTACTCACGTCAGTTGGTATCAGAGCTATAGTATCATGAGAGCTGCAGTATAGCTATATTAGAGTGGGAAGTGAATCCCTGTGCGTAGAAGAACGTCAGTGATCTTGAGCCTGCAAGTGTGTCGAATAGCTCCAGCTGAGGTTGGGTAGGGTTGTACATGACTTGTTGAAGTTCGGTTGCGATTGGATGAGTGAGAGTTTCAACAAAGGTTGAAAATGGCTAACATAGGCATTAATGTCCAAGGACGAAGAGCACGTGGCGCAACAGTCACAGTGGATCGTTCGATGTTCGACGCATGCATCCGAACGATGCAAACTTTAATGAATGAAGTCGCAGCGATCAAAGAAAGCCAAAGGCGAGGTTGTATTCCTGATGCGCTAGACCACAGCGATGACGAAGTCGAAGAGGTGGAACCACAGGAAGTACAAGAAGATGAACCAGAAGAAAAACTTGTCAAGCTTCTGACGGATATAAGAGGTCGGGCGAAAATAGATGTTCGTATCTACTCGGGAAGTCTGGACCCAGAAGGCTTGATCGACTTGTTTAGAGAAATGGAGAAATACTTCAACATGGACTAGATCGAGGATCCTAAATGGGTTAATACTGCATGTCTGAGGTTGAAGGGTCATACCTCATTGTGGTGGGACAATGTACAGGCTGACAGAGTAAAGAATGGCAAGGAGAAAATCAAGTCTTGGGACAGGACGGTCGCCAAGTTGAAGGGAAAGTTCTTGTTGAAGGACTATGTGATTTCCTTGTTCAGGAAGTTGCACAACTTTCGACAAAAAGAGATGGCCATGAAGGAGTACACGGAAGAGTTCTATAGATTGTTGATAATGTTGGGACAAACCGATGAAGGAGAAGAAGCTGTTGCTAGGTATGTGAACGGATTGAAGTATGCCATTCAGGATGAATTGAGCATGTCAAGATTCAGAGCAATGGGTGAAGGCTACCAGTTAGCTTTGAAGGTAGAAGAGAAACTGTCGAGAAAATCCACAGTGACCAAAGGTCGAATGACTAGTTGAGGTGCCAGGAATGTTACCACGAAAGGCCAAAGTAGCGGTTACGGGAGGGAAATTGTCGAAGAAAGTCAACATGCGGAAGGGACATCGACAAGGGAGAAAGTGAAAGAGAACCCACGCGATGGTCATGAGAACTGCGGTCAAGATGCACATGGTCGAGGTGGTCCATCCAATAGAAAAGGAGCTAACAGACCATCGATAATCTGTTACAAGTGTCGAGGAGCGAGACACAAGGCATATGAATGCCCAGAGAACCTACATGCTGCATAGGAGTCGAAACCCAGACGTCGAAGGGATGAGCAAGTCGAAGAGAGGGAAGAATCAGCATCTGACAGCAGTGGAGATGGTAAGAATAAAAGTTGGGCCATGACAGTTAGCAGGACACTGGTTCTGGATGACAGATGCGATGAACAAGAGTCGGCACAATGGAAGGAGATCTTTCAAATGAAGGTGCGAATCGGTGAATGGCATTTCAAGACCATAGTAGATGGTGGAAGCATTGAGAATCTTGTGTTGACATAGGTGATCGAGAAAGCAAAGCTGAGATGTCGAGAACATCCACACCCTTACAAGATCTCATGGTTGCAGAAAGGACACCATGTGAAGGTGACTAGACAGTGCCTGATTAACTTCAAGGTTGGGAAGTTAGAGGACAACATATTTTGCGACGTAATCCTAATGGATGTGTGCCATTTGTTGTTAGGAAGACCACTGCAATATGATTAGAAAATGATCTATGATGGTCGAGCTAACACAGTCACTGTGTGGAAAAATGGCGTGAAGAGGACTCTTAAGCTGAAGCCGAAGGAGCAAGCTGATGCTAAGCAGGGCGAGAGCAACTTTTGGGAGAAGCGCGTGCTAATGTGTTCAGTGAAAGAATTCCACGCAGAAGAGGAAAAGGACTCGTGGTGTTATGCTATCATTCCGAAGGGACCATTTGTTGAGAAGGCGACAATGGAGGAAAAGATTCCGGTCAAAGTCGGAAAGATGCTCGAAGAGTTTTGCAGCATAGTGGTCGATGATACACCGATGAGATTGCCGCCGACAAGGAGCAGATTCCATAAGATCGACTTGATTCCAGGGTCGAGTCTACCAAACAAGGCACCGCATAGGATGAGTCCAACAGAAGGCCAGGAACTCTATCAATAGGTCCAGGAGCTATTGGACAGAGGGTTGATAAGAGAGAGTTTGAATCCATGCACGTTTCCAGCAGTTTTAGCACCGAAGAAAGGTGGAGAATGGAGGATGTGTACAGACTCCAGAGCTATCAACAAGATCACGATCAAGTATTGGTTTCCATTTCCGAGAATGGACGACTTGATAGATTGTTTGAGTGGAGCGAAGTAATTCACGAAGATAGACCTGAAGAGCGGTTATCATCAGATTCGGGTTAGAGAAGGAGACGAATGGAAGACAACATTCAAGACGAAGGAAGGGCTGTATGAGTGGTTAGTCATGTCATTTGGATTGAATAATGCACCCAGTACATTCATGCAATTGATGAATGAAGTACTGAAATCATTCTTGGGAAATTTTTTCGTAGTCTACTTAGATGACATTATGATTTTCAGTCGAACCAAGGCAGAACACTTGGGACATATTTGATAATTATTGCAAAGGTTGCAGGAAGAGAAGCTGATGGTGAACCTGCAAAAGTGTTTCTTCATGAAGGAAGAACTAGTATACTTGGGATTCGTAATCTCAGGTAAAGGGTTGGTGATGGACCCATAAAAGGTGAAGGCGATATTGGATTGGCCTGAACTGACAAGCGCGACTGGAGTGAGGAGTTTCCATGGACTTGCCACTTTCTACAGGAAGTTCATCCGAGGATTTAGTCGAATTTACACACCATTGACAGAGTGCATGCGCAAAGGAGAGTTCAAGTGGATGAAGGCGGCCCAGCGAGCTTTCGACAAGTTGAAGGAGAAGGTCGCTAAGAGCCTAATGTTGGCGCTCCCAGATTTCGACAAAGTTTTTCAGGTTGATTGCGATGCAAGTGGAATAGAAATTGGAGCAGTGTTGAGCCAGGAGGGCCGACAAATTGCATTCTTTAGTGAGAAGTTGGATGATGCGAAGCGAAAATATTCGGTCTATGACCAGGAATTCTATGCTATTGTCTAGGCATTGAAGAAGTGGAGGCATTACTTGTTGCCCAAGGAATTTGTGTTGTACACAGATCACCAAGCACTGAGGTATCTAAATACTCAGTCGAGGTTAAATCAGCGGCACATGAAATGGGTCAAATTCCTACAGGGATATACGTTCATGTTGTGACATAGGTCGGGCAAGTCGAATAAGGTTGCTGACGTGCTAAGAAGAAATGTTGCATTGCTGAACACGATGACAGTTCAGGCAGTAGGAATAGAGTGGGTGAAGACAGAGTATGCTACCGACAAGGATTTTGTGAAAGCATGCAGAGCTTGTCATGAACCATGGAGTGTCGACAGGAATGCATACTTGGATTATTTTATCCAAGAGGGATACCTATTCAAGGGACGACAGTTGTGTATTGCCAAAGGATCAGTGCGAGAGAACCTAATTCGAGAATTGCATAGCGGTGGGTTAGCAGGTCATTTTGGCATCGACAAGACTAAGGCATTGGTCGAAGAAAAGTATTATTGGCCAGGAATGGCGACAGATGTCGAAAAGTGGGTTCGACATTGTAGAGTTTGCCAGTTTGCAAAAGGGTGAAGTCAGAACATGGGGTTGTATACACCGTTGCCGGTACCAAATACCCCATGGGAGCACCTAAGAATGGATTTTGTGCTAGGATTACCGAAGATGCAGCAAGGGAGCGACTCAATATTCGTTGTAGTCGACATATTTTCGAAAATGGCACACTTTATTCCATGTCGAAAGACAAGTGACGCCATAGGCATTGTTGTACTATTCTTCAAAGAAGTAGATAGATTGCATGGGTTGCCAAAGAGTATCACATCAGACATAGATACCAAGTTTATGGGACATTTCTGGAGAACCCTATGGAAGAAACTGGACACGAAGTTGCAGTTTAGCTCAGCATATCATCCACAGACAGACAGATAGACCGAGGTGGTGAACAAAAGTTTGAGAAACCTTCTGAGATGTTTGACGTCCGATAGACCCAAGTAGTGGGAGAATATGTTGGCGCAAGCAGAGTTTGCATACAACAATTCTGTGAATCGGTCGACAGGTTTGAACCCATTCCAAATTGTTCAGGGAAGAATCCCACGTGGAGTGGTGGATTTGGTCGAGTTACTGACAGAAGTGAGGAAAAGTGCGGATGCATAATCATTCACAGAGCACATGGGAGTCGATAGGAAGAAGAGACTACAGTCGTTCAGCGAAGGAGACTTGGTCTATGCTCATTTGTGCAAGGAGAGATTTTCGACAGGAACCTATAATGAGCTGAAGTTGAAGAAGATTGGACCATGTAAGATCTTGAGGAAGATTTCGGACAATTATGTGTTGGAGTTGCCGAATGACTTGAGCATTTCACCAACATCCAATGTCTCAGATATGTACAAATTCGAAGAAGGTTCAAGCAGTGGAAGTGGAGAAGTGTCAAACATCGACTGGACAGCACAGATTCCAGATCAACACAGGGAGGAGATCGCAGAAGTAATAGAAGAATGCGAAGTCGGGTGTACGCGTAGTTCGCGAAGGAAAGAATACTTGGTGTGATGGAAGGATGATGAATTGCAGGAGGTGACATGGATTTCCGAAGAAGAGCTCAGGAGATTGACGGAGCAGTCGGGTTCTTTTTCACCTAGGGTGTCTGATGCAGGAGCATCGGGGCCCAGGCAGATCAGTCGAAGTTGATCGACATAAGGGAGCCGACCAGAGGGAGTGTCGACGACTGCTGGTGTGTGAAGAAGATTGACTCATCGAAGTCAATAAGTTGAGCAGAAGCTGTCAAAGCATTCGACAGGAGTGAAGAAGTCGAGAGTCGACAGACGACAGTCGATAGGCTACAAGTTGTCGCAGAGTCGTAGGAAGTTCGACATGTTGTCGAACCGCAACATTGACAGATTGGGCATGAGCCAAGTGAGGAGGAAGGGGGGGAAGGGCGAAGCCTGAAGCACAGAGTCGAAGTTGACAAATGATAGTATGGCCAATGTGATGGTTTACTGTAGCATGTCAAAGGAAGCATAGAAGTCAAGGAGAGTACTTGGCAACAATTCGGAGTTGCTGAGGAAGTTAATAGCAGTTATTGCAGGTGGGTGAAGACATGACGGATGTCGTCACAGGCAGAGGCTATGCAGCACGGTCGGGCACTGATAGTTGCAGGTCTGCAGGATCATGGAAGGATCGACTGACAGGAGAATGCGTGTCTCGGGGATCGCAGTGGTCTCGGGAACAACAGCAGCAAGGTAGAAGACCAGGGACTTGACATTTTGGAGGACAGTTCCATTTTGTTGGAGTGTAGAGCAGAGTTCGGGGAGAAGTTCTGTAGATTGACAGAGAACAACCACACAACTTCCGAACGTAGAGAAGATCGAGCCATAGCTCAAAGTTCCGCAGCAAACCAGGAGAGGGTGAGGTCAACACACTTAGAGAGCACACCACAGTTACTTCTGTATTGTAACGGCTGAAGCCGATAGATAGTTAGTTATTTGTATTTATAGTTATTCCGCATTGTAACCGATTGGTAGAAGTAATATAAACCACTTCTAGCATCCTGCTGTACATCTTGTGTTGTGTGAGCATTATGGTCATGTCTTGTGTATTGTTAAGCAAGAACCTTGTTGCGACGAGATGTACTCGCGTCAAATTTTTTGATATTTTAAAATCTTAATTATATTTAAAAAAAAAAAACAACTTAGAAAATCCAAAAAAAAAGCGAAACATGGAAGGTTGTGAAGTGGCTAATTAATTGTGATCTTCATGCTATTAATCGAAATGCTTTAAGTGGGTGAGCTATCTTACATGAAGGGTGGATCATTTTTGTCATATAAGATAAGTGAGAAGGGTTTACAACCATGGGGGATAAAGTTTGCAAATCTAAAAAACAATAATTTCTCCCTTTTTAATATTAAAATAAAACCACGCGTCTTGTTTTCAAATATAAAAGATTCAATTAAAATTAAAACTATGTGTTGTAGATTTGAACGAAATAACCAGATCTAGGGATGGATATAAGTTCACCAGAAATCAACGTTTCCAAGGAGCTTCACCTCCATTAGAATATTAAATTTGTAAAGCATGAATGCATCGCACATATTTATTCCTCGTGAAGGTTAAAGCGAAAGCCAAGTAGTTTTAAAAACAAACAAAAAAACCTAAAACACATGACATTATCTTTATTGATTGGTTATGTGATTAGTATGGACTATTTTTGCACTTTGTCTCATTTTATTAGATTTTTCTTTCAAACTTATCTGTCCCTGTGAAATTTTCTCCCTCTAGAAAGTTATGTATTACAACCCAAATTTAGTCCAGACATTATAATGTGAATTACTATAAAAGACATTATAATGTGAATTACTATAAAACATAATGGAGATAATTGCATTTCTTCAAAATGTTTTGAAAGATCCACACAAAACGATTCATATACAGTTTTACATGTTCATAAGAATTAATCGCTCGCAACTGTAACATGAATATCAATATCATACATTGACATACAATTATCACAAGAAGGAATGGAAGAGAATAGCTACTTCGGATACTAAGCTTTATATTAATACTGAGGCCAACTAATCATCCTAGTCATAATAACATAAAATTATTAACCTTTTATAAATAATATAAAAAAATGAAAAAAAAATGAATTCATAAAATTTGCATTTGAGCTAACCATAAAAAAAAAACATTTTTATATATTACATCCTAGTTCCTAGATCAGATGAGGATCACCCTAATATTAATATTAAAGCATTCCATTTATCTCCTTGTGTCTGCTCCTATTGCCTTAGCTTGCAGTAAGCAATCCACAATTGTATTATATTCTATATAGGTTGAGTATTGTACTATTTTTTTTTGTTGTTCTTACTAATCAAGAATTTATTTGGCTTCAACAGCTATTGATAGAGTTTGGCATTCCACTTGATCATCCTACTATTTTTTGGTGTGATAATTAGAGTGCCATAGACATCTCTTACAACCCAAAGGAAAAAACACATTGAGACTCACATGCACTTCATTTGACATCTCATTGAAGATGGTGTTCTTGGCTTGGAATATGTGCTTACTGAAGAGCACGGTGTTGACATCTTCATTAAACCTTTGACATCCCCTCCTTTTCTTCAGTTGTGATCAATGCTTGGGGTGAAGGAAGTTGTCATTGGGGGTCATCCTGAGTCTTGCTACTTTCATGTTTGTGTATGTTGTCTTCTCTCTTTTTGGGAGGAATTTTTTCCTACAAGTTTTTCTCTATTTCTCTGGTTATGAGAGTTTGTACATGGGTACCTTATGAGGCCTAGTTGCCAAAACCCATCTTTGCTTTTCTTTGTTTCCTCTCTATGATTTTATTATTGGTGCGTGTTAGTGTTTTTATGTTCCAATGCATCTAATTTATGATGCACACAACCTTTATTTTTAGCAATGGCTGGGCTTCTCCATTACTATAAATGGAGGCACATCTTCATGTATTTTTATCTAATCAATAGATCAAATGCTTGTATAGGAGGGTTTTGGTCTTGATGTTTATGGCATACTTGTGTCTTTTTCTTCACATATTGTCTATGCTAAAGATTGCAATAGTTGAGATTAAGGGGGAGTGTCTGTAATGTCCATTGTTCCAATTAACTACAAGTAGTGCAGAGCATTTTTGCAAGTGTTTCAACTAGGTAAGAATCTGTTAAGACTTTTCTATATTTGCAAGTTAGTTAGAAATTAATTTTTGTTTGGATCCACTTAACTATAATTGTAATCCTTTGAGGAAGAGTTAATAAGTAAACATCCATGAGGGAAGATGGTAGGATGGAGGTCTCACCTAGGGTTTTGCAGGTAGAAACTGCAAAATCGTCCGGATCTATCAGCTTTGGGATCGGGGATCGATGTGGATTGCCTTGAGTGGTGCCTTTTTGGAGTCAGATCTCTAGGATCTGTACGGGTGTATGCTGTCAGAAAGGGCGATTATTGCTACTTTTTTCCCCCTTTTGCAGGTGTGGACAGGTGTCTTATTCACCGGTAGCACCGGTTGTTGGGTCATTATGCCTTTTGTCGATGGGCCTTACTCCCCGTCTAGCTCTTTCCTCGGTGATGTGCCTGATGCTTGGGCTGAGTGTATTCCTCCTTCACCGTAGGGTTTAGGTAGGAACCCTAATCTATTGGGAGAGAAGGCACGACACAGAAGGAAGACTAAAACTTTCAAAGCACGAGAAGGTGTGCAGAGATTTGTCATCCCGGAGAAAGCTCATCTAGACAGGGTCGAGATGCTTGCGGATCGTGCCTTGGTAGGACGCCTGGAATATGCTTCTGGTTCCAAAGTGGAGATAGCAGAGTGGGTTAAGTTAAACTGGTCGCCACTGGTGGGGAATACGCCGAGAGTAAATCTACTGGTTAATCAATGGATTTTATTTATTTTTCCCACTCATGAGTCGATGATGCGGATTCTCGAAGGGACTTGGTTGTTCAAGGAGGGGTCTTTAAATTTGAAGAGATGGCATTTGGAATTTGATCCCATCCACGAATGCCTAGGTATCAGACACTTATGGATGATCGTTCCTGCTCTTCCTATTGAAATCTGGACGGAAGATACAGTGGAGGGGATTGCCAACTCCGTGGGTAGGTGTATAAAGGTTGATAAGAATTCTATTCTGGGTATTGACAGGCGATATGCCAAGGTACTTGTTGAAATGGATGTGAGATTGGGACTGCCGGCCTCTATCGAGATTGTCTGTGGCGCTCGTTGTTGGACACAAAAATTGGATTTCTTTAGAATTCCTTTTCGATGTTATATTTGTCGGGAGATTGGTCATACGAAGACGAAGTGTCCGACCCGTCTCACTAGTCAGAAGATAGTGGAACGACATGCTGCTGATAAGATTATTTCTTTTGGTCCGACATCTGCGGTGAGGGTTTCCACAAACCCTACCCACACTGGAATGGCTTTGGATCGGGCTCCTCAGAAGTCTTTTGTTCCGGGTAAGTTTAGCCCTTCCCTGGATAATACTTTCAATGATCTCACATCGGAGGAATTATAATTTATTACTGAAAGAGAATCAGATTTAAATAGAAGAATTTCTCTGGGTTTGGTTCAGCTGCGACATGGTTTATCCACTCCTGGGTCTGATAATAGGAAGGATGGTACTGATACATGTCATAACCCTGTTGGTGATTCTGAACGTAATAAACCCTTTTTGTGTCCTAGTATTTCTTCCGAGGAAGTCCCCCCTGGAGAGACTCTGACTGCTACTGTAACCACGTCTGAGAATACCTGTATAAACTTGGATACCTGTCCGGATAAATTGATGGAGGTTTCTGTCTCTGATACTCTGGGGGATTGTAGTGTCAGGGGGGAGGGTGTATTGGAACCTCTGAGTATTTTTTCAAAATTCCCTGCGAAGGACTCCAATGTATTATCAATTCCATCAAAGTTTCAGAACGTGACGATTAGGAAGGCTAGGAAAAAGAAATTTGAGATTGAACCTGAGCCTTTAAGAAATGATGAAGTTTTGATTGTTGAGGGGGAGTCTTCTGTTGGAAATGAATTGGGTCTTAGAGCACCGATACCCATTGTAGACATTTCCTAATGTCTATTGCCTCATTGAATGTGCGTGGGTTGGGTGGGATTTTGAGGGCTAGGGCCCTATCCAACCTTTTTCAAATTACTAGACCCGGTATTGTGTTGATTCAAGAAACAATGTGTTCTGCAGAAGATGCGGTGGCAAAATTGGGGAACATTTTACCTCACTGGGAACTCTCTGCTGTAGATGCTTCTGGTCTATCAGGTGGTTTGGTTGTAGCTTGGAATCCATTATTATACTCTTTCCATTCTTACAAGACTCAGTGGGGTATTTTGTTGAAAGGACAGTGTATTGGTTTGAATCTTGGCTTAACTGTTTTCAACTGTTATGCTCCATACACAAATCGTCTGGAATTTTGGGAATCCCTTTCTGTTTCAGGTATTTTGCATGATGAAAATCTTATCTTCGCTGGAGATCTAAACTTCACTTTATCTCCTTCGGAAATTTGGGGGAGGAGGGCCAGACTTGATCCTTTGGCGGATTTCTTCAGCAATTTCCTTTTGAAGCATGATCTTATTGACATTGTGCCAACCGATATGAGTCCTTCCTGGAGTAATGGCAGGGGGGGAGATGATGTAGTACACAAGAGACTGGATAGGTTTTTGGCAAAGGATTCCATACTGAGGAAATTTCACAGATTCCGGGCCTGGACTCATGGGTATAAGGTATCAGATCATTGGCCCATCTTTTTACAGTTTGATGATTATGGATTTAAATCAAATATTCCGTTTAAGTTCAATCATTCCTGGTTGTTGGAGGATGACTTCTGTAAAATGGTAAGAGATTTCTGGTTGAATGCTGATGTTGTGGAAGGAAATCCTTTGGATGTTTTCTGCAACAAATTGAGAAGTCTTAAAAAATTGGTGAAAGATTGGATTAAGAAAAGGAAAGATGCTGACAGAAAGGAACTCATCCTTATTGAAGATAAAATACAAAAGATTCACAAGGAAAACTATTTGGGATTGCTGAGGCAGGAGGAATTTGAGGTGGTGAAACAGCTTGAGAAGAGTCGAGCTGACATACTGCATAGGGAGGAGATGGAATGGCGATTAAAAAGCAGGGCATTGTGGATAAAACATGGTGATCCGAAAACTAAATTTTTCCATTCGTATGCATCAGTTCGATGCAATATGATTGCTATTTGGGATCTGACCGATACTGAAGGAAATATTTGTTCTGGAGATGAGGATTTAAAATTGGCTGCTTTTAAACATTTTGAGAATATTTACAAAGAAGAAGGCAACAGTGATATCAGGGAGCAATTAAAAATTGCTGATCTCTTTCCCAGGTTCTTTAATGAGGATGAGGCTGCTGCTCTAGGGAGGGAGGTTTCCCTTCACGAGGTGGAACATACTTTAAAGCTTTTCGCTGGCGAGAAAAGTCCCGGACCGGATGGATGGCCGGTGGAGATATTCACCCATTTCTTTGATATCATGGGACCTGATCTTTTGCAGATGGTAGAGTATACAAGGTTGAGGGGATTTACTTCAGGGGCCTTAAATTCTTCTTTTGTTACACTAATACCTAAGAAAGGAAAACCAGCACACTTTGGAGATTATAGGCCTATTGCCTTGTGCAATTTGGCTTATAAATTGGTATCAAAAATTATAGCACAAAGAATTAAAGGGGCACTTTCTGAGCACATTACTGCAGAACAATTTGGTTTTTTACACAATAGACAGATTCATGATGCCATTGGGGCTTCACAGGAATTGCTCCATACTATAAAGAGCAGAAGAATCAGTGCTATGTTGTTAAAACTTGATCTGGAAAAGGCTTATGACCGGGTGAATTGGTCTTTCTTGAGGATAATCCTGATCCAAATTGGAATGCCCCCTCTTGTTATAAATTGGATCATGTCTTGTGTAACTTCAGCTAGTATTGCCATCCTAGTTAATGGGTCTCCTTCATCCTTTTTTAAATGCTCTAGGGGTATCCGGCAAGGATGCCCACTGTCACCTTTATTGTTCCTGTTGATTGTGGATGCCCTTAGCAGAATGTTAAATTTTGCTAAACAGGAAGGATTAATTAAGGGTGTGGACCTGGGTTTGGATTGTCTTATTTCTCATTTAATCTTTGTGGATGATATACTTCTGGCTGGATTGGCTACGGTTGCGGAATGGAGAGTTTTTCGAAATATATTGGATTGCTTCTACAGAATATCGGGGATGAAGATAAGTGCAACTAAGTCCAGTTTCTTTTATCAGAATGTGGACCCTGTTTTAAGACATGGTATTGTGTCCTTTCTGCCATACAACTGCTTTCCATTAGAGGATGGTCTCAGGTATTTAGGTTTTTTCTTAAGACCTAATAATTACCGGATAAATGATTGGTGGTGGCTGGTGCGGAAATTTGAGTCTAAAATCTCACATTGGTCAAATAGATTGCTTTCGGTGGGGGGAAGAGTTATTCTGATCAAGGCTGTGCTTCTCGGGATACCTGTGTATTGGCTATCTCTCCTTGAAATACCCAAATATATCCTAAATGTTATCAGGAAGATGATTTTCAATTTTCTGTGGAGTGGGTGTTCTGACAGGGCTTCTTTAGTTATGACAGGCTGGGAATCGATATCCAGACCTGAGGTTTTTGGAGGCTGGGGTATTAAGGATATTAATGCTTTCAGCGTGGCTCTAAGGACAAAAAGCCTTTGGAGGTGCCTCTTCAATCATAATCTCTGGTCCAGAATATCCTTTGCAAAATATATTAATATGAATCTAGTGGATTGGATAAGACTGGGAATGCCACTGAGTCCGGGATGCTCTCCATTATGGCGTGGGATGATGAAAACCTCAGGCTGGATTCTTCAAGACATAAGATGGCTTGTTGGGAATGGAAAATCTATTAGAATTGGGACTGATGATATTTTGGGTATTTTTCATTCTGTACATCCTAATAACAAGATTCTGGATTATTTAAGATCATATGGTATTCGCACTTTGGATCACATCAGGAATTCTGCAGGACAGAAGTGGCTACAGTATTCGGATTTGGGCCTTATAAACGACGATGCCAGATCCTGGGATATTTACAGTAGATCACTGGAAGTGGCTGGAATCACCCTTACACAGCTTGAAGATAAATTGGTGTGGATTGGGAAAGAGAGATCTGGCATCATTACGGCCAAAACTGCTTATGACAGGATTATGCAGGATAAATTTATCTATCCACAACACTGGTGGTATAGAAAAATTTGGAAGTGGAATATGGCTATGAAACATAAAGTCTTTCTGTGGCATGCTCTTCAGGGTACACTAAAGACTTGGGATAATCTAACTAGGCGTGGTTGGATTGGACCTTGCTGGTGCATATTATGTAAGGAAAACTCAGAATCTATTAGTCATCTTTTCCTCCACTGCTCTTTCGGTCTGAAAGTCTGGGATTTCTGCTGTGTTAAACTTTCTATTACTAAGGTTTGGGGGAGAACAAATTTTGGGGAAGAACTGTTGTTTTGGTACCGTGAATCCATCGATACTATCCAGGTTCCAGTATTCTTATCTCGGGCAATATGGTATTATCGGAACTTATGTACATTTCAGGATAAAGACCCAGATGTATTGGCTTGTGGATTGATAGTTCTGAATATGATGAAGTCTTTCTCTGATCATAATATATCTGAAAGGGTAAGAAGGGTTGAACCATTCTCTTTTATTGTTAATAGACCTACTTGTTTCTTTGATGGAGCTGCTCAGGATGGTATATGTGCGGCTGGAGGTGTCATTTATTTAAATGAGGAACATTACTTCACACTTTGTCTCAACTGTGGCCAGGGAAGCAATATGAAAGCAGAACTCTTAGCTCTTTGGTGTGTTCTGAGATGTGCCAATATATTTGGACTGGTTAATTTATTGGTATTTGGTGACTCAAGGGTCACTATTAAATGGGCCTTAAATGAATATGAAATAAATGTTTTGGCCTTAACACATTGGTGTAATCGCATCAGATTGGAGATAGATCTACAGGATCGGATTACTTTTTCTCATATCTTCCGGGAACATAATGGAAAGGCAGATGAATTGTCCAAACGAGCTTTAACAGGTATTGAAGGTATAATATCTTGGGAGGAGTGGATGGACTCCAGCATCCAGGATTGTGGCGAATTCTACTTTTTCTAGAAAATTTTTGATATGATTTTTTGTAGTCTTCTACAGAACTGCACTGTAGGGATATGAGTACTGATGATATGTAGTATGTGTATGGTTTATTGTAATTGTCAAAAGACTATGGGTACATCCTCGTACTTATGCAGAATGCATCTTTCTCTCTAGAGAAGGAGAATATCTTTGTACTATTTGATTCGATGAATAGCAATAGTACGTTTTTTTTTCGGTTGAAAAAAAAACTATAATTGTAATCCTTTACTTTTTAAAATTAATAAAAAAGAGCATGAAAGAATTCTTCATATTTTTTTATATTTATTTATTTTATGTTATGTATTAATAATTCTTATTTTTTTTAATAAAAACTAGTTATTAAAATAAAAATATTCATATTTCATATAATGTTATTAAAAATATTCTCTATCTATTTACCAATATTTTAAAAAAACATTGTTTGAAATTCACACATATTGAATGCATAGTTAAAACGTATTTTTATTTTAAGTGTTATAAATTGAAACATAAATAAGTGTTAATACATTCTAACATAACACTTATTCTTTTCCAAAAATATATGCTAAAGTATATGTATCACATATTTAAAATTATTAGAAATGACCTACCATTATAATGATATTAAATGCTTTCCCATATTGTATATTTAAATATGATTGGAATACATGTTGATTATATACATATATATGGGAAATCATTATATTTTTAAAAATTTTTAATCAAATATATTTTGTATTTATCATATTAAAAATGATTTCTTTTGAAATTTGAAAACGTGTTCCTTTAGTGTTTTTAGTGTTATTTGAGATTAAGATTTTAATAACCATACATTTATATTTTAAGTTTTATATTTGTAAATATAATAATTATGTATATTGTACACTAAAACATTACTTTAATGTATGTAAATTTCTTGTAGCTAGCCAGCCATGTCGTCGGTCAGAACTCAAACCGATTCATCGGCAGAAAGTGAGTTCAGTGGCAGAACTGTCGATATGGTTAGTAGTCCTCGTGAATTCCGTGAACTGATTCACCGAATCATCGAGAAAGTGACGGCCGAATAAATGATGTAATTCGATCAATATGAACTGTCTCATTAATTCCGAATATTCTGCCGAGAAATCATTAGTTAAAGTTCGTGCGTTTATTAATTGACTTTCGTTAATACGACGGTTCATTATTATCAAAACATAACTGCCATTCATTAATTTGCGTGGAGATCTAATTTGCATGCCTTCGTGTGTTCCTTTGCTCGGAATTTTTAATCTGAGGGACAATGTATTACTTGTGTAATATTATTTATTTAGTTTGTTTAATTTTTATAAAATAAATAGTTTTATACAATTTATAATTATAATATTAATTAAAAAATTAAATTAATATTTAGCAAATGTATATACATATAAATTATATTTGAGAATGTAATATTAAAAACCAATGTGATTATGGATCTAATTCTATTAAGATGATCATAATGAAGTATACATTAGCCATGTCATTAGTTAGTTTAGTTGCTTATATGTTTTGTAAATCTATTTTGATAATATTATAGTTTTATGTGTGTGTATGTGTTTAGCTTTGTTGTTTTTATATTTTGTAAATCTATTTTGATTTTAAGAGATTTTTATAAGCTTTATACTAGTAAATCATAATGTTAAGGAGAAGAAGAATCCTCCCTTTAATCATCTGTAAAGATCCATTACCTTCTACAATTAACACCAATGTGTTTCTATCTCTACCTATTCTTTGTGTTAATATAAATTATATTCTATACATGTATGACTTTGTCGTCTCTCAACTAGTTTTCTCTTCATTTACATTACATGCATATTAAAGAATTTTGTTTGTTTAGTTTAGTTTCTCTCATTTCCATTTGATCTGGTACTTGATATTACAAGATCCTCAAGTAGGTACACATCGGTGACAAAACACCAACACCAATAACATTAATAAAAACCCATATCTTGCATATCGCTTTCTGTCATGGAAGATTTTTTCTTGGATCTAACCCAATGAACATGGATGTACTATTATATCACAAATTTCTATACCAGATTCATTTACTAAAGATTCAAAAATAAAATTACATTGAGAAACACTATAAACATGGTATTTACCTTCTAGTTCTTCACTTAAACATCAATTTGGAATAATGCATTGTCCACTAGTTTTCGTTGGTTATTGAAATGTCGTGTTAACCATGGTTTCATCCACATCATAACTGATTTCTACGTCCATTTCTCCCATATTGGTATTCTTTAATGTTCCTTTCCTTCATTTGCATAATTATGGATGCAAATGCGAATGAAGTTTTTAAAACTTCTCATATCCATGTTGATGTACATCATAGTGTTTTCAATGTCTATTGAAATCATTTCCCTTTTGGATTGTGGGTGCAATTCTTTGCAATAGTATTGTTTGTATCTTCTTGAACCTTGCCTCTTTCTAAAATCTATCCAATGTATACTAGTATTTTCTTGCATCATCTATAATTTTTAGATTCAACATATATAATTACCTTTAAATTTGACAAAATAGGCCTCCAAGGTACTTCACTGCAACCCAAAGTTTTTCCAAATGGATACCCAAGATAATGATGTGATTTCATAATACAAACATGTATTCTTAGACACCTTCTCCTTAGTTTTATTTGAAGCTATTTCTATTTCATGATTTGTTCCATTTCATAAGGTATGGGATAGAATTGTGATTCTAACATTTCTTTATCATTTTCATATTCCATAATTTGGGCTTTTTTCCAAGCCTCATGCATCAAGATAGCTCTTCGACCACGATAGAGTATGTCTAAACATTTTTAAATGAGAAAAATAAAACTCTTGAGGTTTTTTTGTTTCTAAATACCAATGTAATATTATAGCTATTTTAGCAAGTTATTTATGTTTTGAGAAATAGATTGACCATCATAAGTTTGTATTTCAAGTTTCCTTCAACTTTAAAAGAATTATTGGAATATTATGAAAGAGAGTTGTTATCACTTTAACCTCCATTACTCTCTCATTTGAAATAATTTAGGTCATCCTTTCTTCTTCATGCTTAGCCTCTATTGTTTGGCCTTTTGTATACTTCATTATCAATAGTTTTGTTATCATATTAGTTAATGTAATAATGCAATGCTCCAACCAAGTGATCCTAAATTATGGATCTTCCGAATCACATTCTTCTTGAGGAGAGCTTATAATTTTTTATATTCCATCCCTTTTTAGACCTTATATTGAACATGAAATTAAATTTTTGTACCCCATTTTGGGTTTGATATTGAAATGAAAGTTTTATGTCTCTACATTCACTATCACACTATGATAAAGCTTCCCAACATGCTAATGGTTATCAAACATAAAGGGTTTTGTTTATATGGGGTTTCAAGACTTATCTACTCAATGTCCAGTGCCAAACAATAAATAATATCCAATTGAAATGTTATCCATATCAATAATTTTTTTCATTTAAATGTTCAAACTCATTGATTTTATCAACAAAACATTTTCCCACTTGTTGTCAAAGGGGGCAGAGTTTGTACACTTTTGTAGACTTTAGCAGTTATATCACTAAGTAGAGGGAGGTCTCTTGTCCCATAACCAAGGATGTCCCATACACCAAATTGGTGTTTGGATTGGATTTGACTTTAAAAATGGATTATTATTATTATTATTATTATATATTCAATTAATAAATGAGTTGTAAGGAATTACTCCTTATAATTTCTATTACTATAACCATGAGGTACTTACTATGTATATTGATATTCTGATATATTGATGGTTGCAGGTAATTGCATTGTGCACAAGCATAATAATTACTTGTTTGCACATGTATTCATTTATAATGTTGGAGAAACCCCAAATGATGGATATAGGGATTCAATAGACATTTTGTAGGACGCACTAGCAAGTACAATGTAATGGGTAGCACGAGAAGAAATACTCCAACCTAAAGAATGCTACCGAGCACACCTTGATTACAAGCATTGAATAGAGGTGGAAATTCAAGGATATGAAGCTAACAAATTAAGAAATCATAATGATTCCTATGGAGGATTGAAGGACCATTTGGATAGGTTGTCACTAAAATTAATTAAAATTCCAACAAATTAGAAGTGAAATTAAAAATAATATGTGGAGTTCAATTTTTATTATTGATAAATCGAATACATAAAAGAATGTGCCAAACTAAGCAATTTACCAGTAAAACATAATCATCCATTAAGTAAAATGGAATACGTGATAAAGATTTCCTTGGAGTAACTTGAAGGAAGAAACTCTATCATCAAATTCCCATGGTATGTCTTTATCTCTCAGCAATTGCAAAAACTTCAATGGGAATATTTTAACTATCTAAAAAATTTACAAATTACATTCACAGGAATTCACTCTACATTCCTCCTCTTCTATGCTAAAGAACCCCTTCTCAATAATTGTGCATGATTTTATAGGGGATGTTGCAGGATTTTCTAGAAGTAGTTTAAAGGTTAAGTATCCATATTCACTTATGTCCCCATCTATAGTTCTCTTCCTCTCCTTTTGGTCTTTACCTTGCAACATTCCAATCCAAGGTTCCTTTGATTTACATTGAAAATATGAATATTTGGAAACAAGGGATACGATGGGTCCTTGATAAATGTCAACCACATCATTTTATATCATTATAATCTTTTATATAAAAAGATTCTAATCATCGTTTGCATTTATCTAAAACATCAATCAACCAAACCAACATTTACATTTATCTAAAACATCAATCAACCAAACCAACATTTGATGTTTATTTAAGACTCGCTTTGGATCATGTTCCCTTTCCTATTCATTAACATATTTTGGAGACCAAAATAATCACAATGAGGGAAGTGTGATCCAAAAAGGTTCCTCAAAATGGAATTGGCTGAGAATCCTTCAAAGTGCTTTATCAAATAAAATCATATTGTTTTAAGCGGTCATAATCCTTGGGAGGAAGGCCCATCACCCATTTTTGCATGAGAAGTATAAAAATCCTTGGGATGCAACACTCAAATCTATTGGAATGAAGGCACTAGCCATGTGATTGAAATATCTTGCAACATTTGTAATTAGAGGAACATGGCACATGTTGACCATTGTATCAATGAGGTCACAACATTTTGGTTGAAGGCAATTTCACCAATCTCAGCAAATCACTTTCTTGCACGATCTGGTTGCACCTTTTTCTACGAAGGTAGGTTGCATCATATAAATGAAGTGTCTTACGTATAGAAATGAGCAATCACAACGATACAGCATAGGTTAATTGACAGATCTTGATGCAACGAAGCTTTCACTATTACTAACAAATGCAACCATATAGTGTGAAGTGAAGGCTTACTCGCACAAGTTTTAATGAAAAATTTACTGCACAAAATTAAATGAAGGATAACATGGAGCATTGAGACAAATGGTATAGAACCAAGTGAAAAAGGGGCAACGAATGTTTTCTATTGGAGGAATATGAATGAATTATGCGTCGTGAGATTTTTATTAACCCTTATGCAATTTGACCAACAAAAAAACTATCATGTACTTATGGATTTGAATTGAGTTATAAAGATATTCATGTGTTAAGAGAAGTGATACGATGGGAATATGAACAACCAACAATGTGGATGAATGAAACTTTGGAATTTGGAAGGCCAAATGATTTGGCATTCAAAGAGTTAAAAAGGTGAATTCAAAAAGAAAAATCTCAACATATTAAATTTTGTATTAAATTTTTTAGTTGTTGATTTAAAAAATGAAATTTAGTATATCTAAAGTTATAATCAAATTTAGTATACTCAAAGTTATAATGTTTTATTAATTGAAAGATTATGTTTCAAAGGAATGCTGTTAGATAGAGATAACATTTGGAGACATAATCAAATAGAATAAAATTAACTCAAATTTTTATAAGGGAATATTGTAGAAATCTAGAGTTTCATGTATATAATTGTCTATTTATTCCCTTGTGTTAATAATTATTAAAGAACAATAGAAGCCATTACATTGTTAGAGTTTTCTTAAAATAGGATTCTCTATAATACACTTGTGTTTAGTTAGTGGTATTTTTGTTATTTAATTTTTATTATTTATTTTGTACCATTAGATGGAAAAAATAGGATTTATCAAAAAATTTATTAATTAGTGAAAAAGTTATTGAAAGATTCAATGTGAAAAGTTATTTAGTGGCACACTGTTACACTTTATGGAATTATTATGATGATTGTGCCTTGATATTTAAGAGGTGAAGGATGTCTATAGGGAGTTAAAAAATGCATCATTGAGATATGTGAAAATGTTATCCCAAAAGCACTCAAAATAGAAATGGAAGAACATTGTGAAAATAGAAATGGAAGAGCAATGTTTATGACATAAACACAAGAAGTGTAAATAGACACCAGAAGTGTAAAGGATACATATAAGATTGAACCTAGAAGACACATATTAGATCTACACCGTTGGGATCTAGTGACACACTTAGATAGCTATCATTTGCATTAAGTTTCTATAACTAAGTCTACCAATTTTAACCTTATAAGATTTGTTGGTTAAAAAGAAATGAATTCCATGTTAAGGAGTGAAGAACTCAATTGGTAGGGAAGTAAGTTTCTCACTCTCCCACTAAGATTCAAATTCCCATTAAGACATGGGCCCATTGTGATAAGACATAGTGACATTAACCATTGTGATAAGGCATAGTGACATTAATGTGAAGTTTATAGTGGCAACCAACTAATCTAAACCTAGAATGCCCAAATAAATCTAACTTGTAAAACAAACTCCGTAACATTTTAAAATCATGTAAAATTTGTAAAAATATCATTTATAAATGTTTTAAACAATGCTATATTTTTAGGATTCACCTTGACTTGGGAACGAGTAAGGTACAAAGTGGTTTCAGCACATGGTTTTGTTAGCTTGTGGTGTTTTGCTAGTTGTATTTGCATGTAAAGAACTCTATTTATAGGGTTGTAATCCTCCATTGTAATGTGTCAATGTGAGTAGGAGAGAGATGCTCTTGGCTGGTTTAGCCTAGTTTGGCCAAGGTCAAATAATAGATCTATTATTGATAGCTAATTTTTCCTTAGTAGATTTTCTGAGATAAATATGATGTTGTTATTGTTGATTGCCTTTATTTGTATTTGTATATATTTTCTCTTACATATTTTATTTTGCTTACATATATGACTTATAGAGATCCAAAGCTCTCCTTAAAAAAATATTTTGATATACTAAATATAGGAAACATAAACCATAACCATTTTTTAATATTTTAAAATCTGAATTATACTTTAAAAAAAATGCAAAACAACTTACAAAATTCATAAAAAAAAATTTAGAAACTTGGAAGCTTGTGAAATGACTACTTAATTGTGATCTTCATGCTTTTAATCGAAATGCTTAAGTGGATGAGCTCTCTTACATGAAAGGTAGATGATTTTTGTCATATAAGATATGTTAGAAGGGTTTACAACCACGCTGGATAAAGTTTGCAATTCTTAAAAAACAATCATTTCTCACTTTTAACATTAAAATAAAACCACGCGTTTTGTTTTCAAATGTAAAAGATGCAATTAAAATTAAAACTGTGTTGTAGATTTGAACGAAAGAACCAGAAATAACTAGATCGAGGGATTTCTGATCGGTACAGATAAGTTCACCAGAAATCAGCGTTTCCAAGGAGCTTCGCCTTCATTGCAATATTAAAGTTGTAAAGCACGAATGCATCGCACATATTCATTCCTCGTGAAAGTTAAAGCGAAAGCCAAGTAGTTTTAAAAACAAACAAAAAACCTAAAACACGGCATTATCTTTACTATTGGTTATGTGATTGGTATGAATTATTTTTGCATCTTGTCTCATTTTATTAGATTTTTCTGTCAAACTTATACGTCCCTGTGAATTTTTCTCCCTCTAGAAAGTGTTGTATTACAACCCAAATTTATTCCCGACATTATAATGTCAATTACGCTATAAAACATAATGGAGATAATTTGCATTTCTTCAAAATGTTTTGAAAGATCCACACAAAACTATTCATATACTGTATTATATGTTCATAAGAATTAATCGCTGGCAAGTGTAACATGAATATACAATATCATACATTCACATACAATTATCACAAGAAGGAATGGAAGAGAATAGCTGCTTCGGATGGGAAGCTTTATATTAATAATTTAATACCGAGGCCGACCAATCATCCGAGTCATAATAACATAAAGTTTACAAAACTTGCATAAAATTTCTGAAACGTGAATAAAGTAATGAATGACTATGCTTCCCTGCATGCCCGCTACGTACTTGGCTATTGTTTATTGCCTATGGATCTGTGAATGATCAATAATCCAAGAGAAACCTCCATAAGTGTTTATTCAGAGAGCACGAAGGAAAAGGGAATAAATTAGAGCTATGTTAAAGCTCCTAATTCCTTCATTTCTGTGAATCCCACCCACTGTGATCTCCTCAACGCATATCCCTTGCAGGAAACCTCTGAATCGACTTGAACGAAACCCCGGCGATAAAACATTTCGAACTTCTTCGGTTTCGAACTGTTCACATGCTTCTCTCTAATCGATCTTAAATAAGGAATCCACCGAAGAAGGCTAACGCTGTAACCCTAAACTGAACGAGCGGCTTGCTAAGCAAGATTTGCAACGTAATCAATGCTGTTAGGACGAGCGAAAATCGCGCAATCTACAGGTTTCCGATGTGGAGTGAAGGGCGGCCCTGACCTACGAAAGAAGTTCAGTGGGGATAATGAATTATTGCAGTTGGAACCTCTGACTCTTTCACGCGTATATACAGAACATGTATCCATCCATACATCCATTCAAGGATACAAACAAAACATACAAACAGGAAGAGGGCCACTGAAAAGATCCGCAACAGAGGTCTACCGAACACATCAATGGAAGCGGTGGACCAGTACGGTCATGTCGAAAAGACTCCCATGCATTGCATGGATTGAACGCCATCATTGTCTACAACTAATCGAAGAAGAAGAGCTGTACAAAATTATCGACATGGCATATTGAATGTCACTCGTTTGGATTCTGTCCATTCTCAGATTGAATACACGCGTTTTACGGCTTTATCCGGTTGGAGAATCCACGATGCGGCGTCTGATACAGACAGTGTTGGAGTTTAGTTTTTATTCTACCCGTGGGATTATTTTTTTTTTTTACGTTTTGGGTTTTTATTCTACCGGTTGGATTATTTTTTTTTGACGTTTTGTTTAAAATTTTACCCTTCAACAATGAAATCTTCCCAAAAATATTATTCTTCAATAATTTAATTTTGTTGATTTTTTTTCGAAATATTTTTTTTCTTGACTTTTTTTATATTAAAATTAAAATAATCATGTATCACTATCCATTAACTTGATTCACATTCATTTTATTTACCATTTTTTACTAAATTAATATTATATAAAAAAAGATAACTTAAAAAAAAAAATATAAATGCACTTCATAATATGCAAAAATAAATAAATAATGAAGCATAAATAAACAAAAAATCGTTTTATTAATTTCACACAATTATGCATATAAAAACAAAAAAATATCGCATAATTATTTTTATTTGCAAAATTGTTATCATAAAATGGAGGTAAGTGTTACATTATATTTGAATTGAATCAATATGCCCACTGGAAAGCTATATATATATATATATATATATATATGCTAGTCATTATTGTTATAAGAAATGCTTGAGTCTTTGTAAATAATTGGTACATGTAATCATAATCCATATTTTTAAATAGATGCAAGACTCTACAAAATATAGGTATAGCTTTATGCCTTTTTTTGTATGTATCGTTTATTCTACAAATTGCATATAGGCAATTTTTATTCCAAATGTTGCACACATATTTCATGTCTCTCAACCCCTTATTTAGCACTTGCCTTCATTTAAATTATGCATCCCTCACTGAAATTGAACTATGAGAGAAATATAAGAGATGTTCATTTCAATTTCAATGGGAGTTGGCTAATTAACCAATATACTTCGAGTCCAAATCTATATAGATTATTGAAATTATGGGATAAATGACTAAATACACATACAAAAAAATAGTGCAAGAATTGCCTCTATAATGCAAACAACTCTTAACCTTTATCTCCAAAGCCCTCCAACTCCCAACTTCCAACTCCCAAAGTTGTTGCAGCATGCTAATATAATCAATGAGCATTGAGCACTAAAATTTGTAGACTATAGACGCCCATTGCACTAATAAAAAAAAAAAAAAAAAAGTTTTCTTGTTTTTAGGAAAAATCAATGCAACTTGCAAATCGAAAGGCATGGAAATAGTTATAATTTAATACATATTTCTATTTTTTTAATAAATGTATTATGTGGAAGTTGGAATTTAGAAAGTACAGATTAACAAATCAATGCAACTTGCAAATGGAAATAATTTTAATTTAATAGATGTTTCTATTTATTTAATGAATGTATGCTTTCTAAGTTGGAATTTAGAAAGTATAATTTATATAATATAAATATATTAATAGTACTATTAAATTAGTAATATAATAACATTTTAGGAATTCTGTTGTCCTTCAATAATAGTAGTAATATAATGACGGTTTATAAATTGTATTGTCATTCAAAAATACGTTTTAGAAATTTTATCATCCTCCACAAAAGACGGTTAGTTAAAATTTTAAATCATCAAATAAGGTCAAAATGTCCCATGACAACCATTTTGCCCGTCAAATTCCATCACTAGATACAAACTATCTAAGACAACTTTCTTTCACGTGGAAAAAACAATTAAAGTTCGGTAGAAATTTAGGGTTCTCCCAGTTTTACCGGTATAATGTACCCAAGCCTATTAATACTTTCACTTTTCGCTTTAATTAGGGTTTTCATCAATTTCAAATTTTTTATTTAGTACGGTATCTTTCCATTATTACAGACAGAGTAGTGAAGTCCTCTTAGGAAATGTTGTCACATTATTTAACATGTTTTCACTTTACTTAACATTATATGTTGTCACATTATTTAATAGGTTTTCACTTTACTTAACATACATTATAATATTATGTAACATTTTATAATTTCATATAAACATATGTAATTTAACATTACTAAAAATAAAATTAATTTTTTATCAACGTGTAAAAATTTTAAGGTAAAAAATTATATTATTTTTAATTTTTATTCGATCATGCCCACATCATCACCATTTTTTTTTGGCTTCCAGCATGCCCGTACTAGCTTGTAACTCATGCCTGTAAGGGTCATATTTATGCCTTTGAACATGCCTACAGCTAGACCTTCTTTAATTTCCCGCATGGGGTCTTTGCCATGCCTCCAAGATGCCCGAAACTTCCACAAACATGCCCGCATATGCATCTTCAAGATGCCCGCAAGTCACCTTGTCCACATGCCCACATGTCCATCAGCTTCATTTCTGGATGCCCGCAGATGCCATAAGGGATGCCTGCAATCTCCTTGCCAAGTGTCAACTTCAAGCATCTTTATTCACTTCATGTTTCTTTGTTCATGTAACTTGTTATCTCCAACTCATCCTTGTCTAGGGTATTAGGACCAACTCCAAATGACCATAGTATGGGTCATTTGGCTCATTAGGTGTGCCAATTCCCATCACCTTGTCTTTTGTCTTTTCTTTTCCAAGTCCTTGTCAAGTCACCCTGTTTGCTTGTCGTCATGCCATTTATACCTTTGTCATTAATGTTGTCATCGATGACAATCCTATTCACAAGATAATTCTGTTAGCTGCAACTCACTGGGATGCACCAACACCCCAACAACCATAGATTTACAAATGATATTTCAGACTCTTCATAAGTCTACAGATTACATACATCATCAACCAGAAGCCCTTGTTTGTTTCCAAAGCACTTCATCATTCTCATCAAGCACTCATTATTCAATATAACTTCATTCTGTCCATCAGCAAATATCACCAATCAGATGACATCTTCATTATGTCATCATTATTCATGTCATATCAATCTGCTGCCATATCTCCATTCATACACTTTACACTGTCCATATGCACATCACAACATTATGCCCATGTATCATTAGTCATCTCTTCATCATTCTACCAGCATGTCTTCATTCTGTCCATTAATAGGCTGCCTCAGTTTAACCAATAAAAATACATATCTTTGCCACATCATCATGGCCTTTATGCCCGCATGGTCTCCACCCTTATGCCCTCAATGACCCATAATGTATGCCTGCAATGGTCATATGAAATGATATTTATGTTTGGAATGTATGCCTGAGATGATATTTATGTTTGTAATGTATTCGTTCTTGCACAAAGTTTGTACATTTTTCATTTTTGAGAGATGTCATTATAGCACACGTATACGTTTCTAATGATTTTTATTTTTATTTTTTGTTTGCGGTGATGACCATGGATGCCCACTCTGACATCCAAAGAGAAATTCAGAGGCGCAGAGAAATTCGAGCCTCAATTACTATTGTTGATGACAGACATGTTATGCTTGCATCCAATTTGGATGCAATGATAGAGACCTTTAGTAGGTCTAATGGTGCTTTGCAAGATATTGCCACATTCAGAGAAAGAAAGAGGCAACAATATGCAGATGGACTTAGCTACAAAGAAGTCAAGATGTTGAAAATCTCAAAAGAAAAAACGTTTTCCCTATTTAGAGATCCATGGAATGGTGAAGTCCCTAATGCAAACAAAAGGCACATTTCTATCGAGTGGTGTACATATCAACCATTCATAGATAACTGGATGGACCGATGGTACATGGTGTTTGATGTACCACCACACAACAACAGGGAAATGCCTTTGTATTTTCTGAGAAAGATGTACGTAGAGTTTGTGCTGGGGAAGCATGTTAACTATTTTGATATCTTGGAGTACCAGGGTGTTGGGATGGGGATGCCTCAGCAACGTCCCAATTCAAGGCACATAGATCCCAATCGCCCAGTAGCTCCACCTCACAAGCAGCTACCCAAGCCAGATGTGCCGCCTGCACATCAGTTGGTCCTAGAGACATAAGAGTCATTCCTATTGTTGGAACAGGCAGTTGTTCGCCATAGCACGTATCTTCATGGTACGTACTAGGTAGGGCCATCAAAGCCACCATCTATGGGTGGAGTAGAGCCACCACCTATCGGTGGGGTAGATCCACCACCTCCCGATGGGGTAAATCCACCACCTTCCAGTGGCCGAGGAGCATCTAGTAGTGGCATTGTACCTACACAGCATGAGCACAGCCATCAGCCCCACCCATGCATAGTATGCGGACATCCTTGCTTTGGTCCTATCCAAACAGATGATACATTTACTGGCTATTTCACATAGGTAAGTAAGTGGTTAACAATTTAGTGTCATTTTTAAATTGTTTTTCCTTACTATACACATATATATAGATTGCTAATATTTTTAATGGTTTTAAAACTTGTAGTTACTACAAGAAGGGCATGGGGTTGAAGAGCTTTGGACTGATGATGCAGAGCATAGTCTAGAGGCTCATGCACCAGCACCGCATGATGATGATGATGATGTTGTCATACTTTAAGAGACAACAACTCACAATGAGGTAACTATTTCAACATGACATTATTTTAATACATGAGTAGATCCAATTAACAATTTAGTGTCATTTGTAAATTATTTTTCCTTACTATAAACATATATAGATTGCTAATATTTTTAATGCTTTTAAAACTTGTAGTTGCCACAAGAAGGGAACGAGGGCCAAGAGGCTGATGCAGTAGAACCTTCTGAGTTACAAGATGTTGTCATACCTTCAGCGACAACATCTCATGCTGAGGTAACTATTTCAAGATGACATTATTTCAATACATGTTATTTTTTTATCACATGTTACTTAATTAATGATACACAATCTAATATTTTTAATTTTCTAAATTGTAGGTTGTGGATCCCCATCATATGGAAATGATTTCATCTAGTGAGTTCCCAATGGTGGGAATACAATCGATAGCGGGCCCACTGAGACAGAATGGATGGTAGACCGTTTCTTAGAATTGATTGACGTATATAGTACATTGGTATGTATTTCATGATTTTCAGTTTGTTAATACATGCTATTCCATTGACCAATGGATTTCTACCTACGTCAGTATTGGTGATTGTAGCCACCAGCAGATATACGTTCGAGACTATCAGTAGTTTGATCTCCCCATAGTCTCAACGTGCAAAAGGGACAAGTGTACAAGAGAGGCTCCACTCCTGGAAAGACTGTGGATGTCCTCTATAGCAGACACATGAGCAATCCATCTAACCCTGACATAACAAAGGTCATTAATGTTGGAGTCAGTGCTGCATCTACAATAGCCACGAGTCATACGGAGGTAACTATTTGGACAATCACAATGCATAGTATTTAACCATGTTACTATATTGTTTATTCATGCATGTCTAACTATTTCTCCATTTGGTGATTGTAGCCATTAGCGACAGAAGTGCCCAGCCCCTCTGCTCAATCCATGGTTCTTACTGGGTCTCCTCTTGCAGTGAGATGTTCATTAATGACCAATTTTTGTATTCAATTTACCCAAACACGTTGATCAATGTTGAATTGTTGAATTAATTGAGATATGATCTTTTATTTGCAGAGCACAACTATAGAGATGCCTTCCATGAGCACACCGCTCACATCTATACCCCATGAGGACTTGGTGAGTGTTTGTCATAAATAATTTGGCCATAAGTTAATTTTTTAAGTTTGTTGATGGTAGGGTTTTAGTGCAGTTATTTGATAAAAATAATGATTTTTTTTGTAGACTTCTGAGATGCCTAGCGATCCCAAGGAGATGGTCGATAGAGGAAAGTCGGGGAAAAACAAGAGAAGGATTGATTTTTGATGTTGCATAGTCTTGGATAGATGTATTTTGACATAGATGTACACATTGTTGTACTTAGGGATACATGTACATTGACAAGCCATTTGAGGGCCGACTACTTTCCCATATTTTGTATTACAAACATTCGACTATCAATATATTCCATATTTTCTTGAGTTTCGACTTGTGCTTGTGATGATTCATCTCTTCCACAAATTGATAAATTATGGTATTGAAATTTATAAAATTACATTTCAAGCAATATTTATTCTCTTACATTTATTGCATTGATCAAGTAACATCTCACCATTGTGTTATGAAAACATTATCTTAATGGAAAAAACTAATAATATCTTTCAACAGTTCAATGAACTTAGCACATGCATGCTAATTTGATATCTAATTGAAAATTGTGTTTTTTTTCAACTCCAAGGGTTCATACCCATTGATCATGATTATGGTTGCAAGGAAAATATGTTGCAAGGAAAAAACCTCTATCATAATAATAACATGCTACGCATACCATCAATGTAATCCTATGACATTTTCAGACAGTAATAGGAAGTCCAATAGATGCTACACATTTAATCAATGCTACTGTATTTCATCAAACTATATGTACATGAGCATCTATGTAGTTCGATTGAATGGCAAGGAATGCATAACTAAAGTGTAATAAAATTCATTGGGCCTTCATGTACATATGGTCAAATATATGTAACAAATATACCCTAGTTTGTTAAAATATGCTAACCAATAGTTGGTCATGAATTCACTCTCATAATATCGTTGAAGATATAAACCCTATCCTTACTAAACCCTAGTATGTAAGACCCTAGTTTGTGCTTTACCTCTTTCATATGTCCATTTTCCACCTGTCATAATGCAAAAGTAATCATCTAGAATCCATGGAAAATGAAATACCTAACTAGTTTAATGATATTCCTTGATAATGTTGTATTGATGAACGAAAATAAGATGTTCATGGTCCTATGTTTTTTTTGATAAATTGCACAAGTTTCATAATCATCATCATCACCCTCATCCTCATCCTCATCCTCCTCATCATCATCTTCATCATTGCCATCATCATCATCTTCATCATGATCATCATCTTCATCACCACTGCCATCATCATCATCATCATCATCTTCAACACCACCACCACCATCATCATCATCATCATCATCATCCTCACCCTCATCCTCATCCTCATCATCATCATGGTAAACCATTATCTTCATCGTCAACATATTCATCATCACGATCATTATTCTCATCACCCTCATCATCAACATCTTCATCATCATCACCACCACCATCATGATCATCATCCTCATCATCCTCACCCTCATCCACATCCTCACCATCATCATGATCATGATCATCATCACCCTCATCCTCATCCCCATCCTCACCATCCTCACCGTCATCATCATCATCAACATCGCCATCATCATCATATTCATCGTGATCATCATCTTCATCACCACCACCACCATCGTCATCATATTCATCATCACCATCATCATCAACATCAACATATTCATGGTCCTATGTTTGTTTTGATAAATTGCACAAGTTTCATAATCATCATCACCACCCTCATCCTTATCCTCATCCTCATCATCCTCACCCTGATCATCATCATCCTCACCCTATTCATCATCATCTTCATCATGATCATCATCTTCATCACCACCACCACCACCATCATCATCATCATCATCATCTTCATCACCACCACCACCACCACCACCATCATCCTCATCATCCTCATCCTCATCATCATCATGGTAAGCCATTATCTTCATCATCATCATCATTGTCAACATATTCATCATCACGATCATCACTTTCATCACCCTCATCATCAACATCTTTATCATCATCACCACCACCATAATGATCATCATCCTCACCCTCATCCACATCCTCACCATAATCATGATCATCATCCTCATCAACCTCATCCTCATCCTCATCCTCATCATCCTCACCCTCATCATCATCATCACCATCGCCATCATCATCATCTTCATCACCACCACCACCATCATCATCATATTCATCATCATCATCAACATCAACATCAACATCTTCATGGTCCTACATTTGTTTTGATAAATTGCACAAGTTTCGTAATCATCATCATCACCCTCATCCTCATCCTCATCCTCATCATCCTTACCCTCATCATCATCATCCTCACCCTAATCATCATCACCATCATCCTCACCATGCTCTTCCTACCCATGTTGTCACCATCACCATCCCATTTTTCACCATAAGAAGGGAAACGCTAGAGACAAGTGCCCGGTGGATGATTTTGCAAAGTTGACCCCCGTGGGGAAAAATAGCACAGCCGCTTACTGAGCAAAACCCTAGTTTGTAGAATGCACCTACAAGATGACACGTGGGCCATGGGATGGGAGGAGAGGGGCACCCCTAGCACTGTCCCGACGTCTTGAATCCAATAGTGTCGAAGATTTGTTGATCCGAGCCACGGTCTACATTCTATGGCTCGTTCCCTCTGGCATCCAAAAGCCCTTTAGGGACACCTGCTGGATGCCTACCGGGGACATAGAATCCCATCCGTGTAACAAAAATGGGTTCCAGGGAGACATGCAAGTGTGTCTAGCATGGTTCCAGCTGGGAATGCTTGCCACAAGTTCTCGATGAGTGATTTTGCAAAGTTGACCCTTGTGGGAAAAAATTGCATAGTCCCTTAATGAGAAAAACCCTAGTTTGCAAAATGCACCTACAAGATGAAATGTGGACCATGGGACTAGCGGAGAGGGGCACCACTAGCACTGTCCCGTCATCCTGAATCCAATGGAATTGACGGTTTGTAGATCCGAGCTACAGTCTTCATTCTATGGCTCATTCCGTCCGACATCCAAAAGGCCTTCAGGGACACCTACCAGATGCCTATCGGGGCTATAGAATCCCAACCGTGCAACAAAACTACGTTTCGGGAAGACATGCATGTGTGTCTAGGATGATTCCAGCTGGGAACTCTAGCCATAAGTTCCCAGTAAGTGATTTTGCAAAGTTGACCCCCGTGGGAAAAAATTGCACAATCCCTTACTGAGCAAAACCCTAGTTTCGAGAATGCACCTACAATATGACACGTGGGCCTTGGGATTGGCAGAGAGGGGAACCCCTAGCACTATATCGATGTCCTGAATCCAACGACATCGACGATTTGTCGATCCGAGCCACGGTCTTCAATCTATGGCTCGTTCTGTCCAGCATCCAATACGCCTTCAACGACACCAGCCGAATGCCTATCGGGGCCATAGAATCCCAACAGTGCAACAAAAATGAGTTTTGGAGAGACATGTAGGTGTGTCTATGATGGTTCCAGCTGGGAACACTAGCCACAAGTTCCTGGTGGATGATTCTGCAAAGTTGACCCCCATGGGAAAAAATTGCATAGTCCCTTACTGAGAAAAACCCTAGTTTGCAGAATGCACCTACAAGATGACACATGTGCCACGGGACTAGAGGAGAGGGGAATGCCTAGCACTATCCTGGTGTCTTGAATACAACAGAGTTTCCAGTTCATCGATCAGAGGCACAGTCGTCATTCTGTGGCTTGTTTTGTCTCTCATCCAAAAGGCCTTCACAGACACCTGCTGGATACCTTCCGAGGGCATAGAACTCCAACCGTGCAGCAAAACCTAATTTGAGGGAGTCCTGCAAGTGTGTCTAGGGAGGTTCCGGTTGGGAACGCTAGCTAGAAGTTCCCGATGGACGATTTTTGCAAATTTGACCCTAATGTGCAAAAATTGCACAGTCCCTCACTCAGCAAAACCCTAGATTCCAAGATGGACCTACAAGGTGACACCCGGGCCATGGGATCGGAGGAGAGGGGTACCCCTAGCACTATCCTGATTTCCTAAATCCAACGGAGTCGACAGTTCATTGATCGGAGCCATGGTCATCATTCTATGGCTCGTTCTGTCTCGCATCCAAAAGGCCTTCAGGGACACCTGCTGGATACCTGCCGAGGGCATAGAATTCCAACCGTGCAACAAAATCAGTTTTCGGGGTGTCCTGCAAGTGTGTCTAGGGAGGTTCCGGTTGGGAATGCTAGCCATAAGTGCTCGATGCAAAATTTTGCAAATTTGACCCCAATGTGCAAAAAATGCACACTCCCTCATTGAGCAAAACCCTAGATTCCAAGATGGACCTACAAGGTGATACCCGAGCCATGGGACCAGAGTAGAGGGGCACCACTAGCACTATCCGGACGTCCTGAATCCAATGGATTCGACGGTTCATCAATCAGAGCGATGGTTGTCATTCTATGGATCGTTCCATCTCGCATCCAAAAGGCCTTCAGGGACACCTGTTGGATACCTGTCAGGGGCATAGAACTCCAACCGTGCAGTAAAACCTAGTTCTGGGGAGTCCTGCAAGTGTGTCTAGGGATTTTCTGGCTGGAAATGCTAGCCAAAAGTGCCCGATGGACGATTTTGAAAATTTGACCCCAATGTGCAAAAATTGCACACTCCCTCACTAAGAAAAACCCTAGTTTCCAAGATGGACCTACAAGGTGACACCCGAGACATGGGACCGGACGAGAGGGGCACCCCTAGCACTATCCCTACGTATTTAATCCAACGGAGTCAACGGTTCATCGACTAGAGCCATGCTCGTCATTCTATGGCTCATTCTGTCTCGCATCCAATTGTACTAAATGCATCTACTAAACTTTTAACAATATGAGAACTTGGTTCTCACTTTTTGGCCATCTTTATCCCTAATGTTCTTGTAACAACAGTCATATGCCTATATTTCAACAATGATAAAAATAATTTGCACTTGTCCCCATCACATTTAGAATAAAAATAGTTATGAAGTATTTGTCGATTTTGATAAGCAATAGAACGTTTAGACAACGTACCTTCAAATGAACTAATGAGAGTTTCATCAACTTGTATACGTCTCGGAGTTCTTCGGCATGCAGTTGCTAATGGAGGTAAGGGTGTTGGAATTGGAGCATGTACACCATCACCAGGATGTTCCAGCATTTCCATAGGAGCCCCTTGTCTTTCAGTCTCTTGGACGGTCTCCATAACATTTGCTTCTTCCACTGTCAATCCTCCACTCAATGCCTCTCTAACTTCGTCGCTTGTATAACCACTACCCAACAAGTCATTCACTACCATATTCTGAGGTTGACTTGATGTGGGAATTGAAACATCCCCCGATGAGCACCTACGTCTTACTTCTTCACTAGTGCCATGGGGTGCTTGTTCATCAAATGTTGTTGAAATTGAGGGCCCCTCTAGTGAATTTCTTCATATTTATTGAGTTGGATGGGTAGGAACGACCGTGGCATCATCTACGGTTGGAATTGGATGAGTTTCCATGGAATTCCTTCGATTCCACATGTCCAAACTTTTCTTTTCTCTAACTTCTTCCATGGTTTCTTGAGGTTTCTCTTTCCTTGCCGAGCAATATGCACTCGGCTGCAGACTCTTATTAAAGAGTCTGTCAGTGGGTATGCCAATTTCCCATCACTCCAACACGCATGCCCAATGCCCATATTCACGCCATCCAGATTTCCCAGCATATCATGATGTCCATCTTCATTTGAATGGAGTATGTGGATAACCATCCTTATATGGCCTGACAGCCGTCTAAATTTACATGTTGCTCATGAAATCTTGCAGGATCCCCGATTGCCCTCGATGACAGTGTCCTAGTCTCTCACGAATCGGAGTTATGCATTGTCCATTCATCAAACTCCTTCTTCATCCGATCAATGACCACTACCAGTTAAGAAACTCCTTCATGCTTGTTATGCGCCTGCTTGTTTCTTCAAATTAACAACTCTACAAATTGGGCGACTTGCTTTGTTGATCAAATCATTTATAATTGCTCTATTTCGACCATTGTTTCTTAACTACAACTCATGCAACTGTTCGGTGGTTGGGCATTGAGGCTAATTGAGTCCAAGAGAAGGTCGGTGAAGAAGAAGGCTTCCCAGAGGGGCTGTTGCATTTGCATTTACACTCAGACATCCTTCGATCGGTAAGTGTCCATAAACGCAGTTTGAGCCTTAGTTTGGTGCCCCTAGTTTTATTGGTATAGCCGACCGTTTTGAAACTTTGCCATCTTTTCTGAAATTCTTATGCCCATAAATTGGTTTGAAATATTTGTATGATATTTACCTAGATTGCAATAGCGCCGCTTACCACTATAGAAACTATATTATCTAAAGTTTGATCTTAGTTGTAGCGAATTGACTGTTTGAATTAGTTGTTGTCTATGGCTATGATATTGAGCTAATATGTGTCTATTGAAATGAGTCATCAAGCCATTTCGAAGACTATTCCTATTAATTTGTTTGCTTTATCATTTTGTTTGTGTAAAATATCTGGTAAACATGAAAATAGGGAAGGCGGGAGGAGAAAACGAAGAACGCGGGAGGATAAAATCATTTTGCTAGTATTTCGCTAGTGTTATGTAAACACATAATGCACTAGCGTTATTCACACCCAAAATGTGGGTACGTTTCTTGAATATTAAAAAAAATCCTAGGTATTTAATATGTTTGGTGCATGGCTAAATGACACCTAGTTGAACAAAACGCATGCGCGTTTTTGTATTCATAAATGCGCTAGTGTTATTGAAATAATAAAAAAACCTTATTCAATAGTTTATTTAATAGTTTCTATGGGTTAAGAGGTTAAATAGGGATTTGGTGTTAGGGTTTTAGCGATTAGAGATGGGGGGTGGTTAGGTAGGGGTAAGGGGCTAGGAGGGGGGGGTTAGTTAGGGGTAAGGGGCTGGGAGGGGGGTTAGCGAGGGGCAGAGAAAGAGAGAGAGACTAAGAGAGGGGGTTAGTAATGGTTGCGGGGGGGAGGAGGGAGAGAGAAAGCAAGAGAGGAGAGGGTGTTGGTTGTAGGGACTGCGAAAGAGAGATGGAAGGCGTGGTTATAGGTAGGTGGAGGTGTAGGGAAGAGAGAGAGACTAAGAGAGCCCATGTTAGTAGGGTACTAAGGGCTACGGAGAGGAGAGGAGAGAAATAGAGAGGAGGGGGTTTTGGCTAAGGGGAGTAGCAGATGATGAAGACGATGATCATGAAGATGAAGACGATGATGAGGATGATGATGATAATGATGAATATCATGATGACGACGATGATGA